>PVJS01002575.1:0-54605 GCA_004027185.1 Glis glis
CCCTTCCCTTCCCTTCCCTTCCCTTCCCTTCTCTTCTCTTCTCTTCTCTTCCGCCCGAGTTGCCCCCTCTTCTTCTGGCAGGTTCAGGGTGCCAAGAGCAGGGTGGTGGCCATGCCCAGAGGCCATGGGCACCCTGTGCCTGCCACTCACACCCCGTCTCACCCACAGATGCTTCGCAGCTCACGTGCTTCTACAACTCGAGAGCCAACATCTCCTGCGTGTGGCACCGGGAGCGGGGTCTGCAGGGCACGTCCTGCCACATCCGTGCCAAGTCAGACCAACGGTGAGTGTGGCCCTGGCGATGCTGTAGATCCTGAGCACTGCGGGAGCTTCTAGTGCCAAATCTTTAATACCGGACTCTGAGAAGTCTGGACTAGAGTCTTGGACTAACAGGAACCACACACTCTGAGAATCACGGGAGTCAGCACCAGGCATTGGCTACGAGAATGGCTGGCCAGCTATCTAGGCTCCTAGAACCTGGGTGGGGGTCCAGGCTGCAGCCAGGGCCTGGAGATGAGCTGGACAAAGTAGTTTGGAGACACTGGGGTGCCAGCCTGCTATGCCAAGGCTGGACTCAACTCCAGAGGCAAATGGGGGGATAGTGGGGTCTCCCCAAACTTTTTGAGTAATCTGGGATCTTGGGAGACCTCTCGGGCAGCTGTGGGGACAGGGACCATTAAGTAGCTGATGCTACCCTGTGGAGATGGGACAGGGAGTGGGGAGCGTGGGGGGTGGGAGGGAGTCGGTGAAGGGGTCTCTGTGATCCGAGCATTCCAGGGGCAGGGGGGTGAGGGCCTGAGCCCAGGCAGGCTAGGGCAGGGCTGTGCAGAGGTGGGTTCTGCGGGTGGGGTAGGGGAGCCGGGAGGAAGGAAGAGGCACAGTGAGCTCTGGTGGGTGGTGACAGCACAGGGCTCCAAGGTCTAATTAAGGCCTGGACACCCTAGTTCCACAGAGCTCTGGGGCTCCAATGCTGAGGTCTTGAACTGTTTGTGTTTCTAGATCAATTGCTCCTGCTGCTTTGGGGCCAGGCTGGGATGTGGAGGGAGGGAAAAGGTGCTTGCAAAGGGGGGGCACGGAGCGTGTTGGGGAGTCGGAGCCCCTCGCTGAGGCTGGCCCCCGCTGCCTGGCCACCCCCAGCCACAGAGGTCTGAGAAGGCTCCTCATGCGGCCCCTGGTCCTTCCATTCTTTCTATGGAGCCTCTTTTGCTTTGAAGGGACTGGAACAAAACCTGTGAGCTGCTCCCGGGGAGGCCGGCGGGGAGGCAGGAGGCCTGGACCTGTGACCTGATCCTTGGGCTCCCCGATGTGAGTAACCACCCTGTGGGGGTCGGGGTGTCCCAGGAGAGGAGCGGGGGGCCCCCGCACTCCATGCCAGGGCTGCCGGAGCAGTTCCCGGGCTGAGGACGAGGCGGCCAGGACACAGCCCTGCCCGGGTCTCCTTGGTGTGTGAGGCCACGCTGCCCCTACTCGGGCTGTCCCCCATGCACTGTGGGTCCTGCAGCTCTTCTGTATTCTGTAGCAAGTGGGGAGAGCGCCGGTAATAACTGCAGCCCCGCAGGACTCCTCCTGTGCCCCCGCAGGACTCCTCCTGTGCCCTCGGCACGGCTGGGGGAGGGGGGTTTCGGAGCTGGGTGTCCTAGCTGACGACTTGGGACACTTTTGGTGCCCCCGTTTCCCTTCTGTAAAATGGGAATAATAATGGCAGCTCCCTTGGAGGGTTCTGGAACGGGGTCCAGAGTTTGCGCTCGGTGCTATTGTCAGGGGATCCTTACAGCTCCACGGTGGCCCCAGCACGGCCTTGGGGTTGAACCCAGCTCCCTCGCTGACCAGCTGAGTGGACAGGGCGGGTCTGGTCCCCAGCACCAGCCTCTGCTGTGAGCTTCAGGAGATACGTGGCTGAGGCACCGGGCAATGGCTGCCCAGGAGATGCTCAATTCCTAACCATTTCTTTCCAGAAAAATCAGGGTGTGGGAGTGGAGATCAATGGGGAGGGGAGCTGTTTGCCCTTGAAGCCATTAAACAGGTACAGTTCCACCTTGTTGGGGGCTGTCCCTACTTAGGGGCTTACCTGCTTGCACACCTTTTGTGATGGGGGACTCCCTCCCTCTTCAGGTAGCCCACTTCACTTTAGATCTGGGTTTGGTAAATTGCTACAGTCCCTGGGCCAAATCCAGACTGCTGCTTGTGTTTGTAAATAAAGTTTTATTGGAACGTGGCCCTGCCATTCCTTCACAGCCCATCTGGGGCTGTATACTGTTCTGATGACAGAGTTGAGGAGTTGTGACAGAGCGTGTGGCCTGCAGAGTCAAAAATGTTTGCAACCTGGCCCGTTACAGAAAATGCAATAACGTTGGAGCTTGTAGAAGGGCTTCTGTCCTTGCTTCGTCACCCCCAGTGGGCTCCTGTCCCCAAACCCTGCTGCTTCAGCTGTATTGTGCCCTTCTTCCCTTGCAGTCTCAACCACTGAACTCAGTCGACGTGGTCACTGTCAGCGTGATGTGCTGGGAGGAGGGGGAGTGGCGGATGGTGAAGACCCAGGACTTCAAGCCCTTTGAGTACTGTGAGTGAGGAGCCAGGGTGGGGCCGGGCCAGAGCAGCGCCTCCTTCCCCATCTTGCCCTCGGGCATCCTCCCGCCCAGTACCTCCTCATCAGCTTTCACATACACATCTGACAGCCCCCTGCCCGCTGCCCTCCTGCAAGGTTCCAGCTCCTTCTCCTGGCATTCAAGGCTGTGCAGGATCTGCCCCCGGCCCTCCTCTCCAGCACCCCTTCCCACACATCCTGTATTTCTACTACAAGTAAAGGCTAGTTCTCCAAACCCAACTAACCCGTGCACGCTTCTGAGCCCTTGCACACACTGGTGCCACTACCTGGAAGGCTCTTCCCTCTTGGAAGATTCTCATTCACCCTTCAAAGCTCAGTGAAGAGTTACCTCCTCCAGGAAGCCTCCTCAGATTCCCCCAGCCCTCTGTCCCTCCCCTTTCAGAGACTTTATGTTACTACCTGAAAGTAGGTGTGTCTCTCTCTCACTCTTGCCTGTGACATCCCTGAGGGCAGAGTCTGCCATCCCTGTCACCTTTCTGAGCACCCAGTACCAGGCCTAGTCAGGGAGGTGTTCTGGGAAGGTTTGTGGGGTGACTGAGTGCCTGTCCCCTTCCCCGTGTCCTTGGGGGCCATCTCTAGGGAAGAGGTGAGATAGAGGACGAGATCTAGCCAGGTTCAAATTGCAGCCCTGCCTCACCTGGGTGTCATCTGACCGGCAGAGCATTGAACATGTCTGTGCCTCAGTTTCCCTATCTGTAAGATGGAGATAACCAGAGTCACGTAGCACCCAGGGTTATTGCAAGCAGTCTTGGAGTCGAGATGCAGAGGCTGCTTAGCGTGCAGTCAAAGCTCAGTAAACACTGGCACACTGCACTGTGAGCTTCTGCAGTCTCAGGGTTATAGAAACTTAGGTCAATTTAGCTTCAGGATCATAAAATGTCATCATCACTGCATTTAATATATACACGATGCTCCATGGAGACCTCCCAGGCGGATTCTGAGTGCATACAAAGGCTGCCTGGATCCATCCACACAGCAGGCGTTTAACCGAGGGCCAGAAACATTCCAGGCTCCAAAGGCACAGTGGATGTCTAGGTCCCCGTCCTCCGCCAGCTCCCAGGCTGGCGGGGGAGACAGATATTCAGCAAGCCAGGTGTTGAGCGCTAGGAAGGAAGATGAAGGGGGATGGAGAAGGGGGCGGGCGGGGTCAGCTAGGCTGCTTTGCATAGGCAACGTGAGCAGGGAGCTGCAGGAAGCAGGGGTCCAGTCCTGAGGGGCTGGGGTGGCAGGAAGGACAGGGAGGGACAGCTGGTGCGAAGGTGGAGGTGGCGGCACAGGCTGTACTGTCTGGGCACCACGACCCACAGTCACTAGCTTGCTGTCCCTCCCTCTCTCCTGTCTCCAGTTCGCTTGATGGCTCCGGACTCCCTCCAAGTCACCTACGTCGGGACCCACAGATGCAACGTGACCTGGCACACCTCCCGGATCTCCCACTACATTGACAAGTACTTGGAGTTTGAGGCCCGGACGCGGTCCCTGGGTCACAGCTGGGAGGTGAGGATTCAGCCCTATCCCAAAAGTCCTGGCCCTCCCTTTCTGTCCTGGTGCATGTCCCCGTCCTGTCTGTCCTCCACCCCGTGAAGTCCCACCAGCCAAGGCGGACCCTGCCACTCTCTCTGTACTGTGTGGCACAGCCCACCCCACCCACACCTGGGGACACAGCTGGTGGCCGATTCTAGGCAGACCCAAGGGAAAGACTCACAAAGCTGAGAGGCCGCAGCTGCCCGCCCCGTGAGGTTCCGGAGGCCTGGGAAGCGCCTTTCCACGCCCCGAGTCAGCGCACTCGCGTCCACGGGCCCGTGGCTCAGTCATCCAGTTATTTCTTTATTCACTTGATCGCTCACTCCACGCATATTTACTGAGCCCCTCCTCTGTGCTAGATGCTGGGGAGAGAGTGGGAGGTGGTGTTGGCGACTCACCCGGGGAGCAGACGCGTCAGTGGGGTACGACCAGGACACTGACAAGTGCCATCAAGAGAACCAAGTGGGATAAGGCGTTCAGGAGTGACGGGGCAGGCTACTTCAGACTCAAGTGTTTTCTTTTTTTTTTTTTTTTGCGGTACCGGGGATTGAACCCAGTGGTGTTCTACCTCTGCGCTACGCCCCCAGCCCTATTTTTTACGCTTTATTTTGAAACCGGGTCTCATGAAGTTGCGGAGGGCCTCACTAAGTAGAGAGAGAGAGAGAGAGAGAGAGAGAGAGAGAGAGACAGGGAGAGAGAGCGAGAGCTGAGGCTGGCCGCGAACCCGGATCCTCCGGTCTCCACCTCCCAAAGTACTGGGATTACAAGTGTGCGCCACCACGCCCGGCTCCAAGTGTTTTCTAAACACAGAGGACAGCCTCTGTGAAGGCAGGGCATGGCTTGTGAGCCTGGGGAACAGGAAGAGGAAGAGGAGGCATCCAGCCAGGCAGGCATGGTGGCGCACGCTTGTAATCCCAGTATTTGGGAGGATCAGGTTCATGGCCAGCCTCAGCAACTTCGTGAGGCCCTCGGCAACTCAGTGAGACCTTGTTTCAAAATAAAAAATAAAATAGGACTGGGGGTATAGCTCAGAGGTAGAATGCTCCTGGGTTCAATCCCCAGTACCACACACACACACACGTAAGAAAGAGACATCCAGAGGCAGGCGGGGCCCACAGAAAGGCCCCGGAGTGGACCAGCCATTGGTAGGCGGCTCAGGGTGTGGGGGGTAGCGCGTGTGTGTGTGTGGGGGGGGGTAGGATGACACCCTGGGGTTTGGGGCCCAGCACCCGGGCAGTCAGGGAGCCTCTGGGAAGGTTGGGGAGAGGGGGCACTGCTCCCTGGGGAGGTGAGGAGGGCAGTGGGGACCCTGCCTCCGCTGACAGCCCTGCCCCCCTAGGAAGCTCCCCTGCTGAGCCTCAGGCAGAAGCAGCAATGGCTGTGCCTGGAGACGCTGGCCCCCGACACCCAGTATGAACTGCAGGTGCGCGTGCGGCCGCAGCGAGGGGACCACACGGTCTGGAGCCCCTGGAGCCAGCCCCTGGCCTTCAGGACAAGGCCCGCAGGTACTGGGGCGGCAGGGCCGGGGCAGCTCAGCAGGAGGGGTCCGTGGCTCTGGTGGGCGGGGTGCAGGGTTCAGCTCTGTCACTTGACGGGGTCCTGCAGGTGGCACACTTTACAGCTCAGGGAGGGAGGGGACTCAACCCAGCCTGTGAGTTAGTGGGGGACAGGGCAGAAAGGCTCCTTTCACACACACCCCCAAAACCACAAACTCCTGGTTTCTACCTGGGTTGGGGGGTCCCTCCCGGCTTCACCTGTAGAAAGGTCTAGAAGCTGGGCAGGGCCTCTGCGGGAAAGGTGGGCAATATCCCTTCCACCGGCGTGCAGCAGGTCTGCAGGGCCAGCTGGGACCCTGTGAGGCCCGTCCCTCGTCACATAACAAGCTGAGTTCAAGCTCCCTGTGCCGTGTTCAGAGGAAGGTGGGGGGGAGGCATGTGGGCTGCACCGCGGGCCCACGGGATCCAGGCGGAGCCCGTGGTGCCCTTGGGACACAACCGTGTCATCTCCTCTAAGCTCCATGCCTGGCTCCTGGAGAGGGTGGGCCTCAGCAGGACCCCAGCTCCAGACCCCCAGCATGGGCGGCCACTTCTCTAATCTCTCTCCCCACCTCGGCAGCCCCTGGGAAGGAGATCCCGCCCCTGCCCTGGTCCAGCCAGATGGTGCTGAGCCTCGGAGTGGTGATCCTCTTCATCATCTTAGTCTACTTCCTGGTCAACTGCCGGTACATCAGGCCATGGTAAGAAAGTCCCCCACTTCCCTCACATACTGTCTAATATATGCATACGCACACACGCATGCACGTGCGCGCGCGTACGCACACACACACACACACACACACACACCACCTTGCCAGGCCCGGCTCTAGTCTGAGCCCCTGCTCAGATGCACCTGCAATTCCTCTGCCTCCTAGGAGCCCTCCACCCCCAGCACCGGCCTCTCCCTGTGACCCACCCTGAAGGCTGAACCTGGACCCAGACTGAGGGGAGAGGGGAGACCGGGCCTCCAGGGAGAGCCGTCATGTGTCAGGGTGTGAGGCCGGGTGTGCATCCGGGGGGCCATGCGCCTGGGCCTCCTGGGCCCTCTAGGTCTGGCATTCATCCACTAGCCCCGTACTCACCAGGCACCCGCTCTGGGCTGGGAGCACATTAACTAGCCACCGCCCGTGTCCAGGCTCCGGAGCTCACAGTGGGGTCAGGGCGGATGCGGACTAACCACACAGCGGGCAGGACACTGTGATGAAGATGCTGGTACCAAGGTTTCAGGAGCAGGCGACAGGGAGAGGCACCTCGCCTGGGGGCAGCGGGGACAGGGTGCCTTCTGAGAGAAAGTGATGATTCCATTGAAACCTGAAGGAGGGGCTTCCCAGGTGGCAGGTAGGGGACCTGAGGAACATTCCAGGTGGCAGAAGCGGCAGGTGCAAAGGCCCTGGTTAGGAGGAAGGGAGGAACTTCTAGGAACAGAGTGCAGGGAGGCTGGAGTGGCCAGAAGCCAGGAGGACAGAGGGGTGGGCTGACCCTGAGCCTGGACACGTGGGCGGTGGTCGCTTTCTGGACCTTCCGGGCCACGGTGAGGACGTGGGGCGGCACCCTGGGAGGCTGGAGCGGGTCCCCGCAGGGATAGGTCGGCCTTGTTGGCTCTGGCTGCTATGCAGAAGGTGGCCTGGTAGAGGGCAGAGCAGCGAGGAGGTGACACTTCTGCCCAAGCATCCCTGAGGACAGCCCCGCTCCTGCCGGGAAGAGAGACGGCGTTTCACCCTTTGCGAAGCGTGTCTGCCTGCGCCATCTCTCGACTCTCTGTAGCAGGGAAGGCTGGGAGTCAGGGGCCACCGTTCCATGTTAACTGAGGCAGGGCTGGGCCAGAGAGGTCTGTTCCCAGCTGTGTCGTGCTCCTAACGCCCTTCGGAGACTTCCCACTGCACCTGGAATACTCTCTGACCCTCGAAGTTCTTTTATTCCAGGCAGATGCATACAGGTTCTGAGCTTGGCAGATAGAACATGGACTAGAATCCTGCCCCACTCACTGCCCTTCCCTAAATAAAGCCCTTAGATAGTACACAACCGGAACCACCATCTACAGCAACCCTGACTAGGAGGCCTCTCCTACTTACCTCCTGCTGACTCCCCCAGCCATCTCTACCCCCAACTCTGGCTTGTGAGGTCCCCCACCCCCATACCCTTCTCTTGAAGGTATGGGTTCTGTGTCTCCTCAGGATGAGGGGTAATACTGCACACTGGTTTGTGTCTCCTTGTCGGAATGCCAGCTCCTTGAGACCAGGGACCTTCTCTGGCGGCCATTCCTGTGTCCCCGCACCCAGCACAGGCCCACCCACGGTCGGCACGCCATCAACATTAGCTGAATGACACATGAGGCCAGGTTCCACGCCCAGCTCTCAGAGCTGCGGGCTGGTGGCGGGACTCCATGTCACCTTCCTGTCCTCACTCTCCTCCTCTCCCCCTCTCCTGTTCAGGCTGAAGAAGTTTCTGAAGTGTCACATCCCAGACCCCTCTGAGTTCTTTACCCAGCTGAGCTCCGAGCACGGAGGAGACTTCCAGGTAGGAGCCAGAGTCGGGGGACGGAGGTGGGCGGGCGGGCCGGCCCGGGCGGGCAGGGGGCGCAGCATAGCCTGTTTGCCCAGGTGGGAGGAGATGGTGCTGAAGTACGGTAGTTTCCTGGGCAGCGCAGCCCTGCCGCATCTCTGGCGCTGACTCTCAGGCGGTGGCTCCCACCCTGTGAGCCACACTGCCTGGGTTCTAATCCCACTCCACCACTCTGGGCTGCATGATCTGGGGCAAGTCATTGAACCTCTCTGAGCCTTGCTCTCCTCCTCTATAGAATGGGGTGAAGATAGCATTACTGTGTGTATTGCCCTGTGAGCATCACCTGGCACAGGGTACATGCTCCAGGGACCAACAGGACTTCTGCCTGCGTCCTCTGCCCCTGCAAAACCCCCAGCCAGCCTTCACCACTTACCACAGATATTGACACATCTGCTAGCCTGGGGTCACGAAACACAGATTGGTTTTACTTTTTTTTCTTTTCTTTTCTTTTTTGTCGTACTGGGGATGGAACCCAGGGGCATCTGCCTCCGAGCTACACCCCCAGCCCTAATTTATTCTTTATTTTGAAACATGGTCTCACTAAGTTGCAAAGGGCCTCACAAGTTGCTGAGGCTGGCCGCAAACCTGCGATCCTCCTATCTCAGCCTCCCAAGTACTGGGATTACAAGTGTGCACCACCACGCCCGGCTACGGATTGGTTTTAGAAGTGCAGGCCCACACAGCAGTGACATTGTGAACTCTGTGTAAAGCCCACCATCTTCCTCCCCAGCATGCACTGCTTTAGGCTGGAGGCAAAGGACATTTGAGGGGCTGCTGCTCCCACCCCACCGCTCTGGGGTCCCGAGATTGGGAGGGGTGCAGTGGAGTACAGGGAGGTGAGGAGGGGTGCAGAGGGGCAGAGCCAGGCTGGACTCAAGTTGTCAGGAGCTAGCTTTTGAGGTGCTGCCCAGGGCCCCTTGTGGAATTTCTGGAAAACTCCTAAGATGAGGCTATCTTATCTATCATACTCCTTAAAGTTCTTCCGTCAGCCCTGAAGGTAGTGAGATCCCCATCATATTCAAGGAAACAGGGCAGAAGGGACTCCCACATGGGAGCTGGTTGGGGGCTGTGCTAGGTACCTCCTCGGACCTCATCCCGCTTGAAGTCCTAGTTTTAGGGCCACAGTCAGGCTGCTGCGGGATCCTGGGGCAGAAGGCTGGGGCAGAAGGATTCCCAGACCTGCCCACTGAGGCCCCCTCCACACTGCCCAAGGGCACAGGGTCTCTAACTTCTTGTGCAGCCTGCACGATGCCGGCCAGGGGTGTCCACCCCGACTTTCTTACTGGACATTTCCCTGCTGACCCAGCAGATAACAGAGTCAGGAAGGCGGGGGCTAACTGTTGTGGACGCTGAGGCTCGGAGAGCAGCCGTGGCCCGCCCAGGGCCACACAGCTAGAGAGTGCCAGGGCCGGGACTGGAACCCGGCTCTCTCCATGCCTTGCTAGAGCCATCTGGGCTCCTGAGCAACTAACTGAGACATGCTGCTTGGGCGCTTTGCTCTGTCTGCAGAGGGGTTGGGGGGCTGCAGGGCACTGGGAGGGAGAGGAGAACTGGGGCCCACCAGCTCCCCACCAGAGAGGTCTCCACCACAGCATGATGGGGACTTGGGTCCCAGCCCTGCCCCAGCTGGCAGGCCAGGCCTGACTCCGGGGGCATCTGTAGAGGGAGCAGGATGTGCCCTCGGGCCCTTCTGCCATGGCGTTGGCTGACTGGTCAATTCAGACACACACCCTAGTCTCCACTGGCCTCTCTGGGGATTCTGTCCTCTGCCGTGTCCCTACACCTAGGGCAATGCCAGGCACATAGCAGATGCTCAATGAACAGTCACCCTTGACCCAGCCACTGTCCCCTGGGCACCTGCGGGCTAGGCCTGGCTGGGCTCTGCACCACCCAGTGTGGGCGGGGAGCTGGACACTGGGCGGGGCTTCCAGGGGCCGGGCCAGCAGCAGGAAGGAAGGGACCTGGAGTCCGGAGGAGGATGGGAGGCAGAGGCCCACTCACCCTGGCACCCGCCTTTCTCCTGACAGAAGTGGCTCTCCTCGCCCTTCCCTTCATCCTCCTTCAGCCCTGGAGGCCCGGCACCCGAGATCTCTCCGCTGGAAGTGCTGGACAAGGACATCAAGGCCGCGCAGCTGCTCCTGCTGTCGCAGGACAAGGCACCCTCGCCCTCGCCCAGTGGCCACTCCCAGACCAGCTGCTTCACCAACCAGGGCTATTTCTTCTTCCACCTCCCGGATGCCCTGGAGATCGAGGCCTGCCAGGTGTACTTCACCTACGACCCCTGCGCAGAGGAGGAGCCGGAGGAGGGCGGGTCTGGGGCGCCCATCGGGTCTCCTCTGCTGCCCCTGCCGCCCGTGTTGGGGGAGGACGACGCCTACTGCACCTTCCCTCCCGGGGACGACCTGCTGCTCTTCTCCGCCAGTCTCCTTGGCGGCCTGAGCCCCCCACACGCTGCCCTTGGGGGCCCAGGGGCCAGTGAAGAGAGGCTGCAGGAGGAAGTCCCCCGAGACCTGGGCCCCCAACCCCCGGTGCCTCCCGCCCTAGCAGCCCCGGACCAGGCGGGTTTGCTGCCCCGGCTGGAGCTGGTGCCAGGAGAGGCTGGGAGAGAGGTCCCTGGCTCCAGCCCTGGGGAGGGTGCTGGCTCCCCCTGGGCCAGCCCTCCTGGGCAGGGTGAGGCCAGCGCCCCTACCTCCTGCCTGGCCCTGAACACCGATGCCTACCTGTCCCTCCAAGAACTCCAGGACCAGGACCCAGCTCACTTGGTGTAGACAGGTGGTCAGAGGTGAAAGGCAGGCCCAAGGAGGACCCAGCTCCGTCCTGGAGGACAATCCACTGTTGAGGGAATTTTGTGCCCAGCTGTCCCTGGATGCCTCCACCCACGTGGCCTCCACCTGGCCCCACACACTCAGCTGTCCACTTCCAAACCTCAATGCTGCTCCCAGGCCCACTGCCCAAGCCGGGATAGGGGGCGAGGGTGGGGGAGGTTGACACCGCCTCTCTTCCATCATCATGGAGTTTTATCTCTGGAAAATTGCTTCTCTGCAGCCCCGCAGACACATGCTGACACCTGTCCTCGGGCTCAGCTCTCCAGGGGTCTTCATCCCAGCCTCCTCACTGGCTTTCTGGATCATTCTCCGCAGGGCAGCCAGAGCATGTTTTCCAAAATACAGACATAGCTGTGTCCCTCCCCTGCTCACACCCTGCTGACTCCCCATCGCCCTCAGCGCCGCTCCTTGGCCTGGCACCTGCTCCTCCAGCATCACATCAGAACATTCCCTTCTGGAATCTTCACGGGGTCCTGCAGAGCCCCTTGTGCCTGTGCCTTTGCAGGTGCCGTCCCCTGTGCCTGGTGCACCTTCCCCCTCATCTAGGTGATAAACGTCCCGCCTCTACATGTTTTCTCTGGAGGGAAACGCTGCCTTAATGTGCCCAAGCTTCCAGATTCGGGACTGGAAGGACATGCTCGCAGGGCCACTGGGTGGCTGGGGAAAGAGGCCCTGTCACCTCTCCCGTGACTCTCCCCGGACCCCGGAATGCTTCCCTGCTGCATCCTGGATGCTATGATCCAAGCGTGGCTGCAAATCCCCGGTAGAGTGGATGTTGTGGGATGTTTCACAGTGGCCCCACAGACCCATATGTAAGGCAGGCTCCCGGAGTCCCTGCAGCCCCCTCCTAGTTGCCCAGGAAGCTGACACCTGGGCCCCTCCCACCCATGCTCAGGCTAGGGGCTCTGCCCAGGGCTGGCATAGTGGCCTCCAGAGGGCAGCTCCCGGAGGGCAGGGCCTCATTGTCTTCGCACTGTGCTGACACGGTGCCCAGCGCCCCACTCCCTGGATGAATGAATGCAGGCCAGGCTGCCGGCACAGAGGCGAGTCTGCCCCACCAGGTTCCTGCGTGCTGGTTCCAGCAGGAGGCTCATCCCCTCACGTTGCAGTCTTCCTTCCCACCCGGCTGCCCCCTTCCTTTCCAGGGCTCTGGCTGTCTCCCAGCTCAGCTGGCTGGGCTGAGAGCCCCAGTGCCTGAACTTAAGAGGTCCTGCTCGAAGCTGATTGGGTACCTGGCCACAAGCCCACCCATAGGCTGAAGCTCTGTCCAATCAGGAAGGCCTGACCTGAGCTAGCCAATCAGATGATTTCTCAGCCTCAGGCCTGTGAACTCAGGGAGGGAGGGAGGCCCAGCAAGCAGGTGCTTGTGGCCAAGGCTTCCAAAAATAGGGAGAGAGGAGTGACTGGATCCTGACGCAGAAACTCTAACTGCCCAGGGCACTGTGGACCTTTTGGCCAGGATTCAAATTTCTTTCTTTCTTGTTTTCTTTTTTTCTTTTTTGGTATTGGAGATCGAACCCAGCAGCACTGTACCATCAATGAGCTATTTTTTATTTTTTATTTTGAGACAGGATTTTGCTAAGTTGCCCAGGCTGGCCTTGAACTAGTGATCCTCCTGCCTCAGCCTCCCAGTCCAGTGGCTGGTATTACAGGCATTTAGCCACCACACCCAGCGGGATTCCTGTTTATTATGCAAAATAAACTCCCCTTTGTTGAGGTCTGTGAGTCCGGTCTTTACTATGGAAAGAGTTTAATTATCCTACCTTCTCAACACCCATCTCCTGCCACAAGATACTGTGCTTCCTGGGTCACAGGGCCCCTCAGTCCCTGCCTGTGGGCCACTCCTGAACTTTGTGTCTGCAATCTTTGCTGTGTGCCCTAGGGAAAATTCCCAAACCTCTCTGCATTCAGTTTCTTTATCCCCAGAATTGAAATATTTGCCTCCACTGCTTTGAGGAGCTCTCGGGAGGGCTGTTTCTCAAGTCCTGGCCATTTATGTATATCTTTCTCCTTTGATGACCTATGTGTGCCATCTTTGTTATTATTTTCTTTATATTTTTTCTTTGAACCAATTCACTTTTTTGTTTAAGTACACTTATTTAAAGAAAAATCTTTATAGTGCTTCTGTAAATGGAAAAAATGGGTCACTATAAATAAAAGGTAACTGTAAACATTAAGTACAACAAAACAAAATAATGTTTAAATTCATTCTCTGACGCCGGGTGTGGTGGCGCACGCTTGTAATCCCAGTACTTTGGGAGGCGGAGACCGGAGGATCCGGGTTCGCGGCCAGCCTCAGCTCTCTCTCTTTCTCTCTCCCTGTCTCTCTCTCTCTCTCTCTCTCTCTTTCTCCTTTGTGAGGCCCTCCGCAACTTCATGAGACCCGGTTTCAAAATAAAGTATAAAAAAAAATAGGGCCAGGGGTGTAGCGTGGAGGTAGAATGCCCCTGCGTTCAATCCCTGGTACCGCAAAAAAAATAAATAAATAAATAAATAAATTCATTCTCTGATGCAAATCTGTTGTCTCTTACTCGGGGGGGGGCGGGGCGATTAGCAGGTGCTGGGAATTTGTTGAAGGTTAAATGGGAACGTCCTCCTTGAGAGAAAGCCGGAAGGTGCTAAGGGAGCATCTTTATCAATAATAGGAACCAGGCTTCTCTCATTCTGTGTCCAGGCACCAGCTAACATTGCGCAGATCCATACCTCACAGACCTATGATTGGGAAAGATGACACTTGATGATATCTCTATACCTATCTATATGTCTGTGTGTGTGTGTGTGTGTGTGTGTGTGTGTGTGTGTGTACATGCACACATATCTATCTATCTAATTTCAGTGCCCTGAAAAAATAAAAAGGTGGGCCAGGTCAAGGTTGGCAGTTCCTGACATTCATACAGCTGTGCTCATGGCAGACATTACTAATGGATCACCGACTTCCTTCCACAGACTTTAGATTCTGCAATGCCATGCTAGAGACAGCCCCCCTCCCCCATCGGTGTGGTGGCCTGGTGACACCTCTAGACAACATACTCTCTCAGGCTCCTTCCACAAAAGAAGCTCTTATTTTTCCAGCCTCCTGTTTTCCAGCTGGGGAGAACTGAGGCTGAGACTGTGGAGACTGGAAACCGAGAGGGGCGTCCTAGTAGGTGAGCCCAGGTGATGGGGATCGGGCCCCCATTGATTGCTAATAGGTATCAATTGCTAATAGTGAGAACAAGCTCTCATACTCAGGCAGAACAATAAAATCCTTTTCTCTGTCTCTAAGTTGTCAGTCGAGAGCTGCAGCCAAGGTTGACTCTGGTCAGCTAAAAATTGGCTGTTAGTCCAGCTAAACACTGAATGTTGCAGGCACAGACACATGCAATTAGGAAAGAATTATAGACTTTCACAACAGCTAAGACTAACATTAAAAGATGAAAAAGCAAGCTATATTAACCCAATATTAATTACTAATAACACAAAATAGTTATAGTCCCAAATCCTCGATACTTTAAAAGACTATATTCCTGTTTATTTTCTTTATTATAAAACAAGTTTTCAACATAATAAGTAACTTCTAGCAGATAGAGATAAGGAGATGCTGAGAACTCACCAAGGACGCAGGTGGGCAATACACATGCTTGAAACTTTAATAAAAAACAAAGCGAGCTTCATGAAGCCCCTGACCTTGCCAACCAAGTAACACATTTTGATCAGTGATGTCAGCCCCTGTGAGGATGAACCAAGAAGGCTAACAAGAAGGACTTACACGACAGAGATAACTGACGGAATTGCACCTGCTTTTGGTGGGAAAAGAAGACTATTGGTTAAGCAGGATAAGAAACAACAGATAATCGATTCTTATAAAAATGGTGTATGTTCAAAGGCATCAGTGCCTTACTTTCAAGGCACTCCACTGCGTCACCTCTGGTGTAGTGCTTTGATTACTCTGTCCCCCGTTTCTCTCTGTGATAATAAAACGTTGTTCAAGCTTGCAACAGTAGTTACAGCTAACTTTTTCTAAACTAGCTAAGAACAAGAACCCATGGCATCGCTCCAAACGGTAACACAGGGAACCCAGCTTTCTCCACGGGGCTGGTGAGAGACCTGAGCTAGCAGCGAGTAGACAAAGGGGCCACCTTATACCAGATAGTGAGGGGCCAGCGGCCACCATGTGTCACGTCAGGTGGGGATCAGAGCGTGGACCTTGGGGGAGGAGGCATGGCGGGGCGGGAAGGCGGCAGGGAGACAGGCCCACCGGGGTTAGATTTCAGCAGCACCAGCTGGAGACCAGGTGCAGCTACGTGCTCTGCAGAACTGGCAGGTGCAGAGTGAGAAGCCAGGGGCGGCCGGGCAGATCTGGGGGACAAGCAAAGAGGGAGGAGAGGTGGGTGCGTCGAGCTGGATTTGGTCTTTTGCCTCCCGAGCCACCTGTGTCTCTACTGTCCCCCCACCTTCTGACCCCACTTTAAGCAACTTCCGGTGCCCGCAATTCCCAAGCAAATTATGGAGGAAATGATAGGTGTGAGTCTAGGATGAGTAACCCACCACTCTCTTCCACATTACCGATATCCCAGTTAGCTGGAGAAACAAAAGCAACAAACAAACCAAAATGATAAAGAAGCACATTAAAAAGGGGCGAGAGAACTAATATTTATGTTCTAGACATGCCCACAGCATCCCCTGAAAACAACCCTGAGAAGTGGGTTTTCATTCCCCACTTCGTAGATTAGGAAACTGAGGCTCGGGGAGGTCGGGAAGCGTACCCGATGGGTGGTAGAGCCAAGAGTCGAGCTGAGGTGCCTCGGGCTCCGGGGCTTTGGGCCCTTTGCAAATACAAACCTGCATAGGAGACAGTGAGGCCAAGGGCAGAAAAGGGGTGCCACGCCATCCTAGGCTTCCTGGTGGCCGACTGAGTGAAGAAGATGCCTCAAGCCACAGCTGTTCTCGCCCTTCCAGTGCCCCGAGAGCTGCATTCATGGAGCACTTAGATGCTTTAGACTCTGCTAAGCATTGTGTTATCAACTTACTGACCCTTACAACAGCGCTCGAGGAAGAAGACGGGGACCTTCTTACCCATTTTGCAGAGGAGACTGAGGCTCAGAGTGGTTCAGAGACTTGCCCAAGGTCACATAGCCAGAACACGGGAGAGCAAGGATTTGAACCCAGACAATTTGTAGCACTCACGTGGCCTGACTCCTTACAGCTTTTTTTTTTTTTGTTTGGTGTGTGTGTGTGTGTGTGTGTGTGGTACTGGGGATGGAATCCTGGGGCATTCTATCTCTGAGCTACACCCTCAGCCCTATTTTATTATTTTATTTTATTTCATTGGCACTGGGGATTGAACCCAGGGGCATTCTACCTCTGAGGTGCACCCCAGCCCTATTTTTTATTCTCTATTTTGAAACAGGGTCTCACTAAGTTGCGGAGGGCCTCACTAAGTAGCTGAGGCTGGCCACGAACCCGGATCCTTTGGTCTCAGCCTCCCAAGTACTGGGATTACAAGCTTGTGCCACCATGCCCGGCTTTATTCTTTTATTTTGAAACAGGGTCTTGCTAAGTTGTAAAGGGCCTCACTAAGTTGCTGAGGCTGGCGGAGAACCTGTCTCAGTCTCCCAAGTCCTGGGGTTACAAGTGTGTGCCACCATGACCGGCTCTTTACAGCTTTTGAAGCATGTGCAAAGCCGGGCATGGTGGTGCATGCCTCTAATCCAAGTGCTTGGAAGGCTGAGACAGGAGGATCATAGGCTTGAGGCTAGCCTCAACAATTTAGCAAGACCCTCAGTAACTTAGTGAGACTCTGTTTCAAAATAAAAAACTAAAAGGGCCGGGGTGTAGCTCAGAGATAGAATGCCCCTGGGTTTAATCCCCGGTGCCGCAAAATAAAATAAAATAAATAAAAGAAAATAAAGCATGTGCAAATCTAGTATCTCCGAGGGTCTCACAGCAACATGAGGCAAGGATGACAGATTCTGAGTCCTGTTTCACAGTGGAGGGCTGGAGACCCAAGAGGACGGTGCCATGTCCCAGGCCACACGGTGAGTTTGGCAGTGGGGGAGGGTATTGATTAAACTCACCACCAGCCCAGAGGCCCGGCCCCTGTGACAGCCGGGACATCCCCTTGGCTCAGAGACATTTTCCACCAGCAGGGGTGTGACGCACCTGCTGCTTCGTCACAGGCCCAGGGGCAGGGCCTGTGTGAACTTAAGGCCGGAAGCCCTGACTAGCAGGAGGCCCCCGTCTGTGATTCCAGGAAGGCAGGGTGCAGAGGGGAGGAACAGCTGGAGAGGGTGCGTCACCCCCATTCTTCTACACACCTAGCCTCGCGTGGGGCTGGCCCCAGACAGGAGGCCGCCGTCTGTGTGCAGAGCACAGGCAGGTCAACAGTGGAGTCACAGCCCCTCCCGCCCCTTACCACAGAGCTTCACTGGGAGATGCGGCGGGAGCACCTGCCTGGGGAGGACGGTGGGATGGGAGCAGGCTTCGGCAGGGAGGGCAGAGCCAGCCTTCTGCAGGTGGCTGAGGGTGTTCCTCAGCAGGGAGAGGACACATGTCTATGAGGGCTGATGGTGTGCAAGACGGGGTGCTCGGTGCTAGGGACCTGGAAATGGACAAAACCCCCTCATCCTGCCCCTGTGGCCCCTGGATCAGTGCGGTGCAGTGGTTACGCCTTCGCTCCGAAGCCGGGCCACTTCGTCAAGTCCTGGCTCACCAGTGCAGTCTTCAGCAAATGCCTGAGGGTCTCCGTGTCTCAGTTTTCTCATCTATAAAAGGGGGGACACCAGGACTGTCGCAAGAATGGGAGAATTGAGAGCATGTGGAGCACTTAGAAGAGCTGGCTGCGGGGGACAGGCGGGAGCAGGGCTATGAGCAGCCGGCTGGCCTCTTGGGTATTCATCTGGGTGTTGTCATTTGGGCTGGGGCCACTCTGGGCTGTGTGGCAGGCTGGACTCCTAATCCCCACCCTCATCCCGCTCCAACCTCTTTCTCCTCTGGTCTGTATCTCCCCCAGCCACCTGGCTAGGACTCGGGGTAATGGCTCAAGGTGCAACCCGAATGAATCTCTGAAGACGGGGTTCTAGGAGGTGTGACACGCATCTCCCAGGAAGGCTATGGGGTCTTCCTCCTACCTCTCACATGCAGCCATGCTGGCCGCCACCAGCTCTGTCCAGGGGCCAAGGGCACTGTGTCCCTCCCAGGTCTGTCCCACTGGCCACTTTGGGCCTCAGTCTCCTCATCTGTAAAGTGGGGTGAGGGTGTGAGGAAGGGGGCTCTGTCTTACCTCTAAACTCCCTTTGACCAGCCTGCTCTGCAGCCTCTGGGGGGAGGGAAGGGGCCCCTCCCTGATTAAAAAGACTCACCAAGATCCTCCCTGACTTCCAACTCAACTTTATTTTATTTATTTATTTATTTATTTATTTATTGCAGTACCGGGGATTGAACCCGGGGGCATTTTACCTCCAAGCTACACCCCCGGCCCTATTTTTTATACTTTATTTTATTTATTTATTTATTTATTTATTTTTGTGGTACCGGGGATTGAACGCAGGGGCGTTCTACCACCGCGCTACGCCCCCGGCCCTATTTTTTATACTTTATTTTGAAACTGGGTCTCACGAAGTTGCGGAGGGCCTCACTAAGCAGAGAGAGCGAGAGAGGAGAGAGAGAGAGAGATAGAGAGAGAGAGAGAGACAGGGAGAGAGAGAGAGAGCGAGCGATTGATCGATCGCGCGCGCGCGTGCACGAGCTGAGGCTGGCCACGAACCTGGATCCTCCGGTCTCCGCCTCCCAAAGTACTGGGATTACAAGCGTGTGCCACCATGCCTGGCTTCTACAATCTTAAAATAAATTAGAGGCTGGGCATAGTGGTGCAAGACTCTAATCCTAGTACTTGGGAGGCCAAGACAGGAGGACAGCAGGTTCAAGACCATTCTCAGCAACTTAGTAAGATTCTCAGCAGCCTAGCCAAGACCCTGTTTCAAAAAACTAAAAAAATAGCCGGGTGTGGTGACACACGCTTGTAATCCTAGTACTTGGGAGGCTGAGACAGGAGGATCACAGGTTTGCAGTCAGCCTCAGCTACTTAGTGAGGCCCTCTGCAACTTAGTGAGACCCTGTTTCAAAAGAAAGAATAAAAAATAGGGCTGGGGGTATAGCTTGGAGGTAGAATGCCCCTGGGCTCAATCCCTAGTACCACAATAAATAAATAAATAAATAAATAAATAAATAAAAATAAAAGGGGCTGGGGGTATAGCTCAGAGGTAGAACACCCCTGGGCTTAATCCCCAGTACCAAAAAAAATAGTTAGAAATTCACTTTTTTTAATGTGAAGCATCCTTATTTAAAAATATTGGACCCTAATTTTTAAAAAGTTGAAAATAAGCAGGCAAAGCGCAAGGCGTCTGCCCGCGGGCGGGAAGGTGGAAGGAAGCGCTATGGGGTTTGCTGTAAAGGTCGCTGCTTCCTGAGCCCGGCGGGGCTGGCTGCTCTGTGCCCGTCCTCTGCTGAGGGCCACAGTCCTCCACGTCCTGCCCCTCACAGCGTTCCATCACGGGCCATGGAGCGTCAGTGAAGGGTGTGCAGATTGGGTAAGTGGGTGAATAGAAGGAAGGAAGAGAGGGAGGGAGGGACAGCTACATCGAGATTCTGAGAAACCAGTGTGGATAGAAGAAGGGACAGAGGCCCCTGGCATTGGGCCCCCTTGAGGTCCTGCTGCCAACAGCTACCACAATGACAGAGGCCAAGGAGAAGAGAGAGGGAGGCCCCCTCCTGAGCCTGTCCCGGGGCTTCCAGGGGAAGGATAGCGGGGAGCCTTCTTGGAGGGGCCCAGGTGCCTGTGACCTTGGCCAGGACCCTGAGGACAAGAGCCAGACCTTTGAACCAAACTGTCTGTAGAGGAGGGGCTCTCGCAGCAAAATTTTGTGGCCAAGAAAAAAAGAAAAAATTGAAAATTGAAATTCTTTGTCACTTGGACATTTTTAATATATATACTTTTTTTTTGGTTTGGGGATTAAACTCAGGGGCTATACTTCTGAGCTACACCCCCAGCCCTTTTTGTTTGTTTGTTTGGAAACAAAGTCTTGCTAGGTTGCTGAGAGTCTCACTAAGTTGCTGAGGCTGTCCTTGAACCTGCAATCATCCTGACTCAGTCTCCCAAGTACTGGGATTACAGGCGTGCGCCACCACTCGGCTCCCGTGGACATTTTTAAAACCGTCTCTGCCTAACACTTCTCTGTATGTGTATATTAATGATATTGCCCTTTTATTTTATTTTTGCAAACATATTTTTGGATAGTGCACTGGGAATCGGGTACTTGGGTTCAACCTTGCCCTGTGACCCCGGGAGCAGTGACCCCTCGTCTCACCCTTGAGTGATGGCGCTTCCTGATGACTCTTGTTCCTTGAGCCACTAGGGAGCGTCTCTAAGTATTGCTGAGGGTCTGTGCTTGTCCCTAGTGCGGGACAGGGCAGGGTGGAAGCGCCCATCCCAGGAACCGGCGTGGGTCCTTCTGTCCCCTGAGCTGTTCAAGGCCGGGACAGTTCTTGTTTGCTTCTGTGGCCTTGGGGCACAGGTGGCTCTGCCCTGAAGCTCAACACCTATTTAATGAGTGAGCAGATGACCTGCAGTGGGTGTACCAGGCATTGGTGGCAGAGGTGGCCTCTGGGGACTCTGGGGAAGGTGGACCTTGCCTTTATCCTCACATGGCGTCCGCTCAGCGCGCAAGCGTCTCTGGGTCCACACTCTCCCCGCCTTTTTTTTTTTATGGTGGTACTAGGGATTGAACCCAACGACATTCTACCTCTGAGCTACACCCCCAGTCCTTTTATTTTTATTTTGAGACAGGGTCTTGCTAAGCGGTAAAGGTCTTGCTAAGTTGCTGAGACTGGCCTCGAACCTGTGATCCTCCTGTCTCAGCCTCCCAAGTACTGGAATTACAAGCATGCGCCACCACGCCTGACTCAAACTTCCCCTTTTCATACAGACACCTGTCCTATTGGATAAGGGCCCGCCTGACATCTGTCTGCCCTCCGCAGTGCGGCTTTGTCACATACATCCCCCTTCCTAAGCCATGAGGCAGCAGCCTGGGGAGGTGATACATCTTGCAGGGTCACCAACAGATGAAGGGACAGGGATTTCACACTTGCTAGATCTGTGTCACCTGAGTATGGTGGGTTTATCGAGGCCTGTCTCTGTCCTGCTGGGCCAGGCCTGCTGTCCCCCGACCCCCACACGGGTCAGGCCTCAAAGTAGCTTCTCTGACCCTGGGGACCGAGAGGGCTGTGGAGGCCGAGGGCCAGCACTGCTGTGAAATGCAGATTCCCAGGGCCAGCAAGGCCTTCCTCCCCTGTGTGGAACGTGTCCCTTGCTGTGGGCACAAGAGCATCCAGACCACACGGCGGCTCTTGTTGGCAGAGGAAGGCCCTGTCTCGGGGCAGGCTGCCCTGGCCCACAGAGCTCTGGGTTCCCTGGGAGTCGGGGCCCTGGCCGTGCTGTCAGACATGTCCCTCTGCGCTTGCCCCTCCCCCAGGCTGGGCTGATCGATGGCTGGGCAGCCACCAGGTACAGAGGACGCTGATTGTGCAAGATCTGCTTTCCAAACCGCCCAGCTGCCTTCCAGGGAACAGGATGGGGCACAGAGGCACTGTCCCTGCTCCCATCCCAAGCGCCTGCTCCTTGGGACGTTTGCTGGTGGAGGCCAGGGCCCGGGAGAGGGGAGGTTGCGAGTAGGAGAATTGCCTGGGGCTCGGGGGGCCCAGGGATGAGGGAAGGTACCCCCAGTTCCTCAGTCCTAGCCAGCTGTGTCCCGCAGCTCTGGGCTGCAGACACCTTTCCTGGTTGGTCAGGACGGGGGATGTTCTGCATTTAGCCGATGAGGGTCATGAGGGTCGCAGCTCAGAGGCGTCCCGGAGTCTCCCCCAGCACCCCAACTCAAAAGGCCATGCCTGCCCACACAGCCAGCGGACATCCCGGATCACCTACACTCCCACACCTCACACCCACACCTCACACCACACAACTCATACTGCACACCTCACACCACACACACACACTTCACACTCCACACGTCACATTCTGCACACAACTCACACTACACACCTCACATCCACACACTTCACACCCACATACCTCACACTACACACCTCACACCACATACTTCATACCACATACTTCACACCCATACCTTACACACCTCACACCACATATTTCACACACACACACACAAAACTCTCACCACATCCTTCAAACCCAAACAACTCAAACCACACACCTCAAACCACACAACACACAACACACACCTTACACATACATACCTCATACCGCACACACATTTTACATCCAGATACTTCACACTCCACACACCTCACACCCACACCTCACACTACACAATCATATTCTGCACACAACTCACACTACATACCTTACACCCACACACTTCACACCTACATACCTCACCTGACACATCTCACACCACATACTTCATACCACATACTACACACCCATACCTTGCACAACTCACACCACACATTTCATACCAACACAACTCATACCACACTTCACACACACCTCACACCACACACCTCACACCCACACACCTCATACCACACACCACACCCACCTCACACCACACACTTCATACTGCATACCTCATATACCCACAAACCCCAACCACACACACCACACACTTCATACCCGCATACCTCATACCATGCACATCACATACTTCACACCCACACACTTCACACCACATATCTCGTTCCTACATACTTCACACCCACACGCCTCACACACCTCACACCATATACTTCACACCCACACACCTCACACTTCACACTCATATATCTCATACCACATACACTGCACACCACACTCCACACCCACATACTTTACACCCACACACCTCACACCATACACTTCACACCCACATACCACATACCACACACTCACATATCTCATGCCACACACACCTCATACTGCACACCTCACACCCACACACCACAGACCTCCTACCACCACACACTTCACACCCACACACCTCATGCCACACATCACACACTTCACACCCACACACCTCACCACACACCTCACACCACACATCACACACTTCATACCTACATACTCACACCACACATACCTCACACATCACACACCTCACACCCACACACCTCACACCACACACTTCACACCCACACACCTCACAGCATACAAACTCACACCACACACACCACACACTTCACACCCACACTCCTCACACACCTCACACCCACACACCTCACACCACACACTTCACACTCACACACCTCATACCACACAACCTCACACCACACACACCACACACTTCACACCCATACTCCTCACACACCTCACACCATATACTTTATACCCACACACCTCACACTTCACACTCACATATCTCATATCACATACTGCACACCACACTTCACACCCATATACTTCACACCTACACACATCACGCCATACACACCTCACACCACACTTCACACCCACATACCATACATCTCACACCACACACCAACATACCTCACGCCACACACACCTCACGCTGCATACCTCACACCCCACACCACACACCACACACCACAGACCTCCTACCACCACACACTTCACACCCACACACCACACAATGCACTCCCACACAATTCACACCGCACACCTCACAGCCACACACCACACAACCCACATACTTCACACCACACATACCTCACACCACACATGTCTCACATACACATACCTCACACCACAAACTTCACACCCATACACCTCACACCACATATACCTCACACTTAACACCACACACAACTCACACTTCACACACACCTCACACCACATACTTCATGCCACACACACCTCACACACACACATCACACACTTTACACCCACATAGCTCACACCATACACTTCGCACTCACACAACTCACACCACAAACACCTCACATCACACACACCTCACACCCACATACCTCGCATCCCATACTTCACACACCATACACACCTCATACCACATACACCTCATGTTCTGCAATCACAGGTACTGTACACTGTGAGCACATATATTTATGTGCACATACACACACATATCCCTCATGTCCATACACTCGGCACTCCATACACAAACACATACATACATGTTTTGTACACACATACCCAAAGTTGTGTATACCTCACCCCACACTGTGTACACAGAGACAATTAGCACATACTCACCCATATAATACACATCTCCCACCATACATACCACACACATCCATGCACACACCACACTGCACACACACCTGGGAGCCACACGTCTACGTATGCTGGGTCCCAGGTGGACACACCATGTTCTAGCCTCAGGATGCACAGGGACTGACGGGCAGTATTGGTTGCTCTGGTGGACACTGCTTGCCCCGTAGTCCCGCCACGGAGGGTGCTGCTTCGTGCAGCTCCCTAATCATGGTTCCGTGGTTCCTGCCACGGAAGGTCGCTGCTCCCTGCAGCTTCCTAAAGATTGTTCCTTGGTTCCTACCACGGAAGGTCACTGCTCTAAGGCAGCTCCCTGACACTTGTCTTTCTCGCACGATAATGACACGAAGCCTGATATAATAATTCACAGAATAATTACACTTAATAATGTGGGGGGTCGGGGAGGAGATAGAGATGACAATTTCTCCCGGCCTTCTGTAGCCAGGGCCTTATTTTTATAGAAACTTTAGACAAAGCATCATAAAAGTTAATCAAACACAGAAATCAACAATTGTCATGAGTTACAATAAAGAAGGTCAATGAATCAGGCATGTGACAAGCTTGGAGGAAGGAGGGATTAACCATTACTGGGTGGAGACGACATCAAAGACCGCACCTTAGCTGGGCGTGGTGGCGCCTGCTTGTAATCCCAGTACTTGGGAGGCTGAGACCGGAGGATCCGGGTTTGCGGCCAGCCTAAGCTACTTAGTGAGGCCCTCCGCAACTTAGTGAGACCCTGTTTCAAAATAAAGAATGAAAAATAGGGCTGGGGAGTGTAGCTTGGAGGTAGAATGCCCCTGGGTTCAATCCCCAGTATCGCGGAAAACAATCAAAAAAATAGACTGCACCTTGAAGATTACACCAGGTCCCTTGGAATGTCCGCTTGTGGACGAATCCCACCCAGCCAAGTACCGTGTATTCAAACTGAGCTGGTCCACGATGGTCATCTCAGTGTGCGTTCTAAGATGGCCCTCAACAGGGCAGCCCCCTGTCGTGACAGATCCCTCGCAGCCTGTACACGCCCAGCAAACCCCAGTGCACACCGCGTGCTTTGGCGCACACTCAAGTGAGACCCTCATCTCTGCAGCAGCAGAACTGCAAAGCGAACCACACGTGTCATTTTTCTCGTAGTCGCATTAAAACATGCAAAAAAGTAGGTGAAATTAGCTCTAATAATAAATTTCATTTAACCCAAGATAGTGAAAAGGTTACCATTTCAACATGCAAACGATCTAGAAATGATTGTTAAGATGATTTGTATTCTTGGTTTGCACAGGGTCTTGGCCACCTGGTGTGTATTGGACCCGTGAGCTGGTCTCAGTTCAAACTGGCTCACATGCTCAAGCACCATGTGTGGCCAGTGGCCGCCGTCATGGACAGCAGGGCTCTATAAAATAAGGCAGCAATTCAAATGATGCCCAGCTAAACAGAAAATGGCATCATCCCCCATCTCCACTTTCTCCTTTCTTGTCCCAAGTGCACGGGCCCAGCCTCCTTTTCTCTCTCGTGGGCCCGTGGGTCCTCCGGTCTCATCTGTCCAGGTAAGCAGACCGGCACCAGCCCCTGCCCTCACCTACGCGGGCCTCTGCACAGCCTCCGATCCCCAGCTCCCCCACTCATCCTCCTGGGGACCAGGGGCTATAGCCAGGCAGGAATGTCACCAGGCAACGGGCCCCAGGGGAGAGCTCAGATCTCCCACACCTGCTTGCCAGGCTCTGTGGTGCCCACAGGGCGGGGCGGGGCAGGGCGGGGCGGGGCACTGCGGTCTTCTGCCTCCCGCCTGTTTACCTGTGCTCAGTCACAGTGCTGTCCTGAACCCAGCAGGAGGCCCATGGAGCCTGGGGCCACAGGCCACAGGGGACAAGGGCCAGACGCCTCGGCCATGGCTCTGGGCCATTGATCCAGTGCAGGCTGGCCAGGTGGGGGTGGCGAGACCTTGGCCGGGACAAACAGAGGCTCTGAGGCCTTTGCGCAGGCCCGGCACCCACCTGCCACTCCGGAAGGTAAGCAGGGCCTCCGGGTTAGGGGACCAGGACCTGGAAGCAATCTGGTGGCAGTGTCCCCTCTGAGAGCCAAACCTGGCTCCCAGAGGCTTGAGTCCTCGGCCTGGAGGGCCTCTGCGGCCAGAGAGGGACCTGTGAGCCGAAGGCAAGGGGCGCGGAGCTGGGGCAGGGAGGCACGGGGCGGAGCGAGCCCGAGCCCAGCGTGTGGAAGGCTGAGTCGTGGAGGGACCACAGCGCCTGGGGCTGGGCGGCCCAGGTCTCAGGTGGGCAGAAACAGGGAACGGCTGACCTATTGTATTGACCACCCTGTCAATGCCGCCCTCCCCCATGGCCAGCAGCCACACTGGACTGTCCAGTGTGTGAGACAGACCCAGAGCCCCACACTGCAGCCGTGTGCGGGCCTCAGCGCAGGCCCTCGGCGCACAGGGTTAGAGTCAGCTTCTGCATGTGCGTCCAAGTGTGTGTGTAGCGAGGGCGTGCATCTACAGGTCCATGTGTCATGAATGGGTGTGCATAGCTCTCAGCATGCCTCCGTCTGCGTGCGTCTGTGTGTGAGTTTGGGAGTGGGTTTATGCAGTGGCAGGGACTCCCACCCAGTCACCCTCACACTCAGGAGCACAGCCACAGCAGCTCCTAGCAGCGATTCCCTCTGGGCACTGATGGCTAGAACCATGCCACATTCCTGCTCAGCCTTGGGTCAGTGATTTCACCTCCTCATGCCTCAGTTTCCCCAACCACGAAATAGAGGCAGCAAAGCAAACATCCCAGGCTGCTGGAGGTGAAATGGAACGTGGTGTTGGCTTGCTGGGCACAAGGCTGGCTCACAGCAGTTCACGTGTAGTGAACCGTGCACTGTTGGTTCCTAGCCCCGGGTGGGGATCAGCCTCACCCCAGTGAGCTCCAGCAGGCAGACGGATAGCAGGAGACAGTGAGGAGCAGGTGCAGGGTGGGGTCCACGTGCTCCCAGCAGGGAGATGGTTGCCATGGCAATTAGGGCATGGTCCTTCCTTCCAGAGGCTTCATGTCAGGGGACAGAGAAGATGCCTTCACGGTGACCTGTGCATTAATGGGGTGGACGCCCCTCCTGTGACACTCAGGGAGAGCCACCAGGAGGAGGTGCTGTCTCAGCTGGGTGTGGAGGGCCACATGAGGGTGGCCAGGCCAGGCAGGAAGAGGAGTATGGGGACTTGTGGCTGTGGATGAGAACTTGTGGGGGTCAAGGCCCAAGCCACGTGCTCTGCGCAGGGCTTGATGGATAAAGTGTGAGCCCCTCTCATTGCTAGAATCATGACCAAGAGAAGGCCAAGGTTATGGGGACCGGGATGATAGCGATGGGGAGAGGGGGGCAGGAGAAGAGAGCGGGCCACACGTGCACACAGCTCCTTCCAGCCATGTGGGACGGAGCTGGGAGCTCACCATCCATTCATTCTAAAAGAACTGAGTAAAGCCAGGCCTGGTGGTGCACGCCTGAAATCTCAGCAACTTGGGAGGCTGAGGCAGGAGGATCGCAGGTTCAAGGCCAGCCTGGGCAACTTAGTGAGATCCTGTCTTAAAATTAAGCTAGGTTTGGTGGCACACACCTGTAAACCTAGTACTTGGGAGGCTGAGACAGATTGCATGTTCGAGGTGAGCCTCAGCAACTTAGTGAGACCCTATTTCAAAAATAAAAAATGAAAAGGGCTGGGGGTGTAGCTGGAAGTAGAATGCCCCTGTGTTCAATCCCCAGTATGGAAAAAAAGTATTTATTTACTTATTTATTTATTTTGTGGTACTGGGGATTGCACCCAGGGGCATTCTACCTCTGAGCTATGTCCCACCCTATTTTTATTGTTTATTTGGAAACAGGGTCTCACTAAGTTGCGGAGGAGGGCCTCACTAAGTAGCTGAGGCTGGCCGCGAACCCAGATCCTCCGGTCTCAGTCTCCCAAGTACTGGGATTACAAGCATGCACAACCATTTTTTTTTAAAGGACTGGGGCTATAGCTCAGTGGCAGAGCACTTGCTTAGCATGTGCAAAGCCCTGGGTTCCAGAAAGAAAGAAAAAAAAAGAAAGAAAGGAAGGAAGGAAGGAAGGAAGGAAGGAAGGAAGGAAGGGAAAGAAAGGAAGGAAGGAAGGAAGGAAGGAAGGAAGGAAGGAAGGAAGAGGAAGGAAGGAAGGAAGGAAGGAAGGAAGAAAGAAAGAAAGAAAGAAAGAAAGAAAGAAAGAAAGAAAGAAAGAAAGGAGTACGGTGTGCAAGGATGAACACGAAAGAAAGGAAGGAAGGAAGGAAGGAAGGAAGGAAGGAAGGAAGGAAGGAAGAAAAGAAAAGAAAGAGTAGGGAGTAGGGTGTGTGAGGATGAACACAATAACGCCCTGCCCTCATACAGCTTACAGTCAGGGAGGAGACAGAGGACACATTAGCATATCAGCAACTTAGGTCAGGAAGTGCTATAAAAGCCAGGCTTGGTGGTGCATGCCTGTAATCCCAATACTTGGGAGGCTGAGACAGAAGGATTGCAGGTTTGAGACAAGGCCTTCCATAATTTAGCAAGATCCTGTTTCAAAATAAAAAATAAAATAGGACTAGGGTGTAGCTTATAGATGGAATGACCCTGGGTTCAAGTCCCCAGTACCACACACAGATTAAAGAAGTGCTATAAAGAGACGAGCTGCGGAGAGGGGTGGCAGCGAGCACTTGAAGGAAGTCCAGGCGCATCCAGCAAATTGAAGAAAAGTGCTCCAGGCAGGGGAAAGGGCACGCGCCAACGCTCTGGTCCAGCAGGAGCTGGGTGTGGCTACAGTAGAGTGGGAAGAAGACGGGAAGCCTCATAGGGTCTCTTTGGGACTTGCTCTAGGTGGGTGGGAGCCATGGGAGGCTTGTGAGCGGGGCACCTGGTGAGGTCGCCTCTGGCAGTTGTGAGGAGTGCGCTGGTGCCGGTGGGGGTCGTCGGAGGACTGGCTGTCACAGGACTCTCTGTTTCCCATGAGCCCCCGCTGCCCAGCACGGAGCCTGGCTCCAAGCCGGCGCTCGATACAGGTGAGGTGACTTAGGAACTGAACTTGGAGCTCTGAAGGCCGGCTCGGCACCTGGCCCAGACTCTAGCCTCCCGATCCCGGCCTCCTGGAGGCAGCAAGGTGCAGGGGTGTGGAGACCCGGCTGCGTCATTCATCCTTCCTTTCATCCATCCTTCATTCACGTGGCAGGTCCCCTCCTGGGCTCCCAGGGGACCCCAGAGGTGAGTGTGGCAGGCCCTGCTTTTCTTTTTTGCGGTGCTGAGGTTGGAACCTAGGGCCTCATGCCTGCCAGGCAAGTGCTAACCACTTAGCCACACCCCGCCCGGGTCCTGCCTTTCTTCAGGGGAACATTGTTGATGTGATCAAGGGCTGCTCAGGGAAGGGGGCTTAGCCGGCAGGGCCCTGGAGCCCCGAACTCATCGCCAGCAGATGGCCTGGGTCGGGCTTCAGGCCCCGGGTGCAGCTACACTAAGACAGGCTCCCCTGGGCCTGAGAGGTGATGGGCATGACGACGGTATGGGCTGCAGCCTGGCCACAGCGGGTCCTGGACGCCCCAGCAAGGGGATTAGGGATGGCGGGTGGCCCGGAGCCAGGAAAGGATATGAGCAGATGAGTGACAGGGCTGGGCAGGGCCATCTCTCTGGTGACAACACCTGTTGTCACCTGGCTAGGAGGCTGCCCCAGGAGACCAGGTGGGAAGCGATGGAGAGCCCAGGTGAGTCCCCTCCACCTCGCCAGTACTTATTCTGAGGACGCATCAGACCAGGGTGACAGTTATGGGTGCTGTGAGAAGAGACGGAAGTCCTAGCGGTCTGGAATCCTTGCTCCGCAGATGGGAGGGGAGGGTCTTCTCTGTCCTATAGCAAAACCTACGTGGCCGGGCGTGGTGGTGCACGCTTGTAATCCCAGTACTTCGGGAGGCAGAGACCGGAGGATCTGGGTTCGCAGCCAGCCTCAGCTCTCTCTCTCTCTCTCTCTCTCTCTCTCTCTCTCTACTTAGTGAGGCCCTCTGCAACTTCGTGAGACCTGGTTTCAAAATAAAGTATAAAAAATAGGGCCGGGGGCGTAGCGCGGAGGTAGAACATCCTTGCGTTCAATCCCCGGTACCGCAAAAAAACAAACAAACAAACAAACAAACAAACAAAAAAAAACCTGCGTGAGAAGCAAAGTAGAAAAACATGTTCTGGAGAGTCTGAAGAGGAACGATGGATTAGGGCACTGGGGGGGGATGGCAGCCTCCAATCACAGTTTGTTAATTAACGGCTCATTTACAGGAGGCCCATTTACAGCTCATTAACAGTTCATCTCAGAGTAGGGGAGAGAGCAGAGAGACAGACACCTGGGTTCAACACCTATTTAACCTGCTGTGTGGCCTTGGGCAAGAGGCTTAGCCTCTCTGGGCCTCAGTATTTTCATCTGTAAAATGCTAGCTATTCAAGTCGCATTGGGGAAACGAGGCTGGAGAAACCCTGGGCTGAGTTGTTTGCAGAACGCTCCGGGTACCAGTGTCCTCGTCCGGGCCATGATTGCAGAAGGCTGAGAGGCGTCTGGAGGTTTGAGTGAGATGACACGTGTGGGGTGGCCACGCGGGGCCTGAGGAAGGACAGCACATGGGGGCGACGACCTCACACCCCTGAGTGACCGAGGACTAAATGAGATGACACGTAAAATCCTCCAGAGGACACTGGATGAATGCTAACATCTGTTCCCTTCCTCAGCCCCTGGCGACTCTGAGAGAGTAAGGAGACAGAGGGATGGTCCACCTTGAAGGGGCAGGTCCCCGTCCAGCACGGTGCCGGCCCGGGGTTCCAGGGCAGGTGCTTAGTGCTGGAGGAGGGAAGCCGCAGCCCAGAGGAGCAGGTTTACCTCAGTCTGTGCCCTGCGCCCTGGTTGTCTGGGTACCGATTCTGGGGGGCAGGGTTCGGGCCCCTGAAACTTCCATCTGTCCCCTAAGGCAGGGACACTGCCTTGCTTCTGGGCACGACTGGTGCTCAGCAAAGTTCCCTTGCCAATGCCAGGCTGTTTCCAGCTCTGCTGTTTCCCTGCAGGATGCCCAGGGCCGAGGCCCCCCAGGCGGCTGGCGGGCAGGGCGACGGCGGCGACGGGGAGGAGGCAGAGCCGGAGGGGATGTTCAAGGTTTCCGAGGACTCCAAGAGGAAAGTCCGGGACTACCTCCGCCTGGCGCCCCTGTGGCTGGCCCTGGTCCTGCTGGCTTCGGTGGGGGTGATGCTCTGGTATTTCCTAGGTAACAGCACGGGCCACCTGGGTGAGGCACCTGGGGAGCACTGGGGGTGGTTGTGGGGAGCACTGTGCAGGGCCACGATGCCAGCTCAGCAATAGACCCCCCGTGCAATCTTGGGTCGAGGTGTTTCCTCTCTCTGTGTGTCTGTCCTTTGAGGTAGGCATGCTGCTGGACCTCCATGCTGGGTCCTGTGCTTCAAGTGTGCAGTCTTATCCTGCCAGCTGGGGAAGAAGGGCCCTCCCGGCTCCCTGCTCCTAGGAACCAACAAGCCTGGGGTGTGGAGAGACGTTACCTTCCCTGGCCTGCTGGCCTCCTGGGCTACCAAGGCTCGGAGCCAGCCCGGCTCTGCCACAGGAGGCCCAGAGGGGCGGGTGGTACCTGGTACTGATGCATGCCTCTGCTCACGTGAGCCCAGCTGAACTGCTCCTCTAGGGAGGGGACCATGTTTCTGTGACCTTTGGGTCTCCAGGGCCCAGCATGAAGGGGGGATGCGGGAGCCACTAAAGAGCAGCAGGCTCGGGGACTGGGGACTTGTCTCTAGCTTTGGCCCGCCCTCGCGGGTGTCAGGGCCCTCCATCGTGCTGTGGGCCGAGTCTCCGCCCTCCCACCCGCTCGTGCCTGGTGCACATGCTCTTGAACATCTGCTCCGACTTTCTCTAAAACTGGTGGGGACTGGGTCTCACGCCTACAGCTCTTGGCAACAGGAAGAAATGCATTAACCCATTAGACTGTGCTGTGAAAATGCTCCCGGTACTTTGTAGAAGATTCGTTCGTTCATTCATTCATTCATTCATTCACTCATTCATTCATTCACTCATTCAGTGTCAAGCACTGCCTGCGTGCGGGGCTCGGTGCCGGTTCTGGGGACAGCCCCTGTTGTGGTGATTCAGCCACAGAGTCACACACATTATAATATAACCAGGAGCGGAGGGGCTGGGAGCTCTAGAAGAATCCACCAGGCTCGCCTTCATGATGAGAGATTCCCCACTCACCAGTCCAGTAGAATTTCAGGCCCATCGGAAGGAACTGGGGGACCCACTTTGGAGCAGTCACCGGGGCGGTAGATCTGCCTAGGCCCGGCTCAGAGGGGTCAGGGTGGGGGTGACGTGACAGCAGCCCCTGGGGGTGACGCAGTCAGGATCCCAGGTCTGGCCGTGACTCACCGATTCTACTGAGAGTGGAGCATCGCTGTGTGCACTTCGCCACTGGCAGGAAGCCAGCGCCCCAATTAGCGCCAGGCTGCGGGGGGCCTCTTAGGTGCCGGGGTAATTAGTCTTCGGGGTAAACCGCAGAGCGCTGGTCGGCGGGGCCAGGAACTCACTTGCCGAAGTCTTCCTCGGCAGAGAAGCCAGTTCCTGCCCCATGGGTGCGCCACGGGGCTGAGGACCCAGGGGTTAGTGTGCCCGAGTGTCAGCTGGGGAGAGCTGCCCCCCAAGGGACCCAGGGCATGGGCGGCAGTGGGGAGCACTCCGAATGCTCCTCCTGCCCAGGCTGGCTTTGTGGCATGCACTGGAGAGTGGGCAGGGAGATGGGGCATGGGGAGACGGGCTGGGGAGATGCTCCCTGCCCACCGGGAAGGAAAGATGGGTGGCGGCCAGGGATACCCAGGCAGGTGCAGCCCCCAGAGAAGAGCAAACGCCTGGGTGCCTGGTCCAGAACCTGCCAGGGGAGGCCGGGCTGGCTTCCCAGCCTCTGCCCTTCCGCAGACCTCCCTTAATGCCACCAACTGGTCCTCTAACACAGGCCTTCCCAGGCTCTGTGCCCCTCACCCGTAGGTCTGTCACCTGGAGCCCTGCAGGTTCTTAACTCCTTAGAGCCTTTCTTGACATCACAGCAGAGGGAGCATGTCATGAGGCAAACCCGATCTCACTTCTCTGCTCCGCCATCCATGGCTCCCCCTGAGCTTGTGAGCCCCCCGTGCCTCCCCTCCCTTGGCTCACTCCTGCCACAGGGCCTTGGCACCTGCAATCCCTCTGCCTGGAACTCTCTTCCCTCAGGCTCACAACCCCAGCCTCCCTGTTGCAGCCCGCCCCCAGCCCTGACATGTTCCCTCCTGGTTGTTTCCTGTCTCCCTCACTAGGCCACTAGCTCCTAGGGACAGGCTTTTTCCTTTACTGCTTTGTTAATTGTCATGCTGATGAATTACCAAGTGCTTCAGACTAGTTTCTACACATAGTAGGTTCCTGATAAGTATTTATTAAGCCAATGAATAGAAGTATAAACTGAGGCTACAAATCCACTTTTTTACATCAGCCAAATCATCCCTGATTTAAACATTTCCTGGTTTCCCTCATTCATAGAGTGAGACTCCAGCCTGCTCTGCTGATGGCTCAGCCTCTTCTTGCCCTTCTCCCTCCACTGCTCCAGCGAGACAGGCTGTTAGCTCTGGTCCTTACCAGAACCCTCGGCCCCAGGACCTTTGCACATGCTGTAGTAGATACTTCCCCAATCCATCTCTTCTTCCTGTTCTCATACCTCAGCTGGAGGGGCTCTGTGGTGCAGGCCTACTTCCTGAGTCATGTCCCCTCAGTAGCACCTGTGCCTTTTGGCACCCTCATAGATGACTCCTCCATGCTGTGGAGTTACTGAACTTAACATGTGTCTTACCCAGCACTGTCGGCTGTGGGGAGTCATGCGTGTCTGGGTTCACTAGTGTACCCCACATGGTAGGGCTTAGCACATACTTGTGGAATCCCTGGACAAGCTGCATGGATGGAGGCACAGAGGTGCTCACCCATGATCTTGACCTCCAAGACCACACGGGTCTGCTGGCCTTCGTGTCACCAATGTCCTGGATTGGTTACTGTGTCAGCCTCTCACTGGGAGACTTTGGGGCACCGTCCATCTGTGGCTCTCCCTCCTCCCTGGCACCATGGAGGCAGTTTGTTATCAGACAACTCTGGATGCCTATGATGACAATGATGGTGCTGATGACAGGGACGGGACCCGCTCCAGAGGCCACAACCTTGGGTGGCGGGGCTTGGATGGCAGGAGGAGGGGGTGGCAGGGCCTTGCCTCCCGTCTGCCCCCTGGTGATGCTGCTGATCCTCCTGTGCAGGGTACAAGGCAGAGGCCACCGTGAGCCAGGTGTACTCAGGCCGCCTCCGGGTGCTCAACCGCCACTTCTCCCCGGACCTCGCCCGCCGGGAGTCCAGTGCCTTCCGCAGCGAAACCGCCAAAGCCCAGAAGATGGTAGGGCAGCGCTGGGCATGGGGGGCACAGGGACTGGTGTCGGCCAGTGGGTCACCTGTCAGGAGTGGGAAAGTGTGCAGACTCTTGGGTCGGATGCACTAGGATTGGGTCCTGGTCATGCTTGTTACCGGCAGTGGCCTGTGACCCTGGGGAAGGTGGCGCAGTGCCGTGGACACTGTCAGCACACAGCCACTGTCCTGGGGACAGGCTGCTGCCGGCAGGGCAGGCTGGGCATGCCGGGGATCATTCCCATCTGTAGAACGGCTTTGTGAGGACAGTTCTCAGGATGTCCCCCATGTCCCAAGGGTGCCCACTGTATGGAGACTCGGTCTCTCCGCCCACCCTTCCCGTCTCTCTCTCCGACTCCGACCACTGTCTCAGAGTCACCTGCCTCACATCCTTGACGCAGGGTCCGCTTTGGGGACCCAGGCCGAGGCTCTCTGCTTCCAGCAGGGGTGATGACGGCAGAATCAGGGCTGTGGCAGATTGGAATGACATAGTGGGAACAGGACTTCCACGCACAGAAAAGGGCTCTGGAACATTCCATCCCACTGTCTGCCATCGGCTCTGTACTTGGATATGGGCACGACTCCAGCGGCTGAGCTCCGAGTCAGCATGCTGGCTGTGTGTGTCCCTGGAGGAAGTGGGGCGCGGGCTTCTCAGCGCTGAGGAGTGACATTTGGGAGGGGCAGAGGCGACATGATGGTGGAGGCCAGAGCCAGTGTGGTAGGAGGAAAAGACGAGCCAGGTGTGGGGTTCGTGCCCCCTGAGGCTCCTGGCTCAAGCAGGCACTGGCAGGAGCAGGGGCGCCGAGGAGGACAGGACCCTGAGGGTCACCCTGGCTGCCATCTCCCTCCTCACAGCTCAAGGAGCTCATTGCCAGCAGCCGCCTGGGGACGTACTACAACTCCAGCTCCGTCTACTCCTTTGGGTGAGTTTTCCCTGGCCCCACCAGGCCCCTGCTAGAGCCACAGACCTGAAGAACAGGAGGGGCCCTGTAGGCTTTGAATACAATGCCCTCATTTTTTAAAAATGGGGAAAATTACAGTGGCACACGCCTGTAATCCCAGTACTTGGGAAGCTGAGATGGGAGGATCGGGAGGACTGCAGGTTCGAGGACAGCCTCAGCAACTTAGTGAGACACTCAGCAACCTAGTGAGACCCTGTTTCAAAACAAAAACATAAAAAGGGCTGGGAATGTAGCTTGGAGGTAGAATAACCCTGGGTTCAATCCCCAGTACCACAGAATAAATAAATAAACAAATAAATAATAAAAGTAAAAATAAAATGGGGGAAACTAAGGCACGGAGTAGGAGCAGCGTGTGCCTCCCCTTTGTCCAGCTTGCTCTCTGCACCTGTGGGATGGGCATGATGGTGTTCACACCTGCACACTGCCCAGGGGCTGGAACCTGCCCATCGGAGCCTGGCCAGGCGTGGAGGAGGGTCAAGAGCAGGGACGGGGCCGGCCCACCTGTCCACATCTGGTTCTGCTGCTTCCCACGGTCTATGGCACGCAACCCGCCCTTCCCCCCTGCCTCAGTTTCCTCAGCTGCACATGGGGACAGGGCGAGCACCTCCTGCCGAGGCTGTTAGGCAGCTCCCATCTGAGATCAGAGAGCCAAGCCTAGGACCTAGTGAGCGCTCCAGGTGCTGGGCACAGTCGCTTTCTCCCGTGGCGTGGGGCCGGGGGACGCCTCTCACGTCTGTCTGTCTTAGGGAGGGATCTCTCATCTGCTTCTTCTGGTTCATCCTCCAAATCCCCGAGCGCCGCTTGCCGATGCTGAGCCCCGAGGCGGTGCGGGGCCTGCTGGCGGAGGAGCTGCTGGCCGCGGCCAACAGCTCTGGCCGCTCGGCCCCCGCACCCTATGGGGCCGAGTACGAGGTGGACCCCGACAGCCTGGAGATCCTCGGTCAGTACTGAGAGAGGGGATGTGGGTTCTGCCCGAGAGGCCGGGGAGCCACCCACTGGGGCTGGGGTGCTCTCGGGTGGGCCCCCAGGTGGCCCCGGTGCCAGGACTGCAGGGCGGGCGGGGGCGTTGCAGGGCACGCTCAGACAAGGCTGGCTCTACTTGTCTTCCCTATTTTTATTTTCATGGTATTTTGCTTCATTTGTTTTCTTGTCCTTGTTTGTTTGTTCGTTTCCTTTTAACAGAGGCCAGCATGAAAGACATAGTCGCACTGAATGCCACCCTGGGTACGCTCCTTCCCCCTCTTTCCTTTTGAGTTGGACTTTTTCTTGGCTTGGCCAGCGTCTGGGGGCCGCCTGGCTTCCACTGTGGGTGCAGGGAGCCGGGCCTGGGGACTGGGAGGGTTCTGAGTGGGACTTGGGCCCATGGGGGAGGGAGGAGGTGTGTGCATGTGCGTGTACGTGTGAGTGTGCGTCTGCTGCCTGTGAGTGTGAGCACAGGTTGAGTTCTCTACCCACGTGGCTCTGCTTCTCAATCATGGATTTCAACCTGCCCATGAGCCATTGTTCCGCTGATGGTAGGTAGGAAACAATCTTGCCAATGCAGGGCGCACCAGTCACTTTGGGTGTAAAACCTGGTCTTTGGGGGACAACGGTTCTGTTGCATTCAGGGGTACACCTTTCGCCTGCTCCTTCCCTGCTCAGCTAGGCCAATCGGCCCTCCCCTCCTGCCTGGTGCACATGGGTAGAGTTAGCTTGCCTTTCTCCAAGAGACCCCACGGTCTCCCTGCCGAGTCCTGGGAAGCGAAGCACCGACTGGGCCGACCTGTTGCACGAGGCAGGGTGCGCTCCACATTGTAGTCTATGGACTGGCTACTCCTAGAGTTGTGCAGTGCACCACCTGGGCTGCTGTCTCCCATGGCCTTAAGCACAAGCCCCTGAATTCTCAGATTCCTCCTACCCCAGCTAGAATTTCCACCCAGAGCGGAGGCAGAGCAGAGCACCTCGGCCCCTGCTCAGGGAGTGAAGCAGAGTTGAATCCCAGTTACACCTTTTCTCACCTTCGCTTGTCCCATCCGGCCGGTCAGAGGCTTACTCAGTGGGTGAGGGTGCTGGGCTCAAAGCACAATTTTCCAAAAGTTAAAATCCTGATTCCAATGCAAAGATATAGTGAGCACGGGTCAAAGATGTATTTGGAGCCGGGCGTGGTGGCGCACGCTTGTAATCCCAGTACTTGGGAGACTGAGACCGGAGGATCCGGGTTCGCGGCCAGCCTCAGCTACTTAGTGAGGCCTTCCGCAACTTCGTGAGACCCTGTTTCAAAATAAAGAATAAAATATAGGGCTGGGGGTGTAGCTCGGAGGTAGAATGCCCCTGGGTTCAATCCCCAGTACCACAAAAAAAAAAAGAAAAAAAAAGATGTATTTGACTCATTAATGAGGGATTCTGTAGGATGGTAAAGAATACAAGAAAATGACCCAGCCAGGCGTGGTGGCGGACGCTTGTAATCCCAGTACTTGGGAGGCGGAGACAGGAGGATGACAGGTTCCTCCCCTTCCACCTTACTTAGCTGATGGAGCCTGCCATCTCTAGAGGCCGCCCCTCAGTTCTGTGGGCATAAACTCTGCTGGCATGACTGCGCCTTGCCCTGCAACCTTCCTGGTGGTGGCTTTAAAAATGTGTAAAATGGGCTCGATGTGGTGGCACATGTCTGTAACCCCAGGACTTGGAGGCTAAGACAGGAGGATCACAGGTTCGAGGCTAGCCTCAGCAAGTAGGCGAGGCCCTCAGCAACTTAGATCCTGTTTCAAAATAAAAAGGGCTTGGGGTAGCTGGGTGTGGTGGCACACGCTTGTAATCCCAGTACTTGGGAGGCTGAGACCGGGTTCGCAGCCAGCCTTAGCTACTTAGTGAAGCCCTCTGCAACTTAGTGCGACCCTGTTTCAAAATAAAGAATAAAAAAATAGGACTGGGGGTGTAGCTTGGAGGTAGAATGCCCCTGGGCTCAATCCCCAGTGCCACAGAAAGAAAGAAAGAAAGAAAGAAAGAAAGAAAGAAAGAAAGGAAGGAAGGAAGGAAGGAAGGAAGGAAGGAAGGAAGGAAGAAAGAAAGAAAGTTATCTATCTATCTATCTATTTATCATCTATCTATGTGTTTATCTACCTATCACCCATCCATCCATCATCAGTGGAAAAAAGAATTCTGCAATGAGATTGCCAAGTCGAATATAAATGAGTTAATGTCCTATCAAACAATAAAACTATATACTTGGATTGACTGTGTTTGGTTAACCAAAGTCATCTGCAGCCTATCAGTCTTCTAAAGGTTGACATTTAACCCCGCAGAGGCTGGGACTGGAGGCCCGAACTCATGGCAGTCAGCACCAGCACTCCCTACAGTCTTGGGGGACTCAGTGTGTACTGCTCGGGACAGGGTGGCAGACCACCGCCGGCATGCCAAACGCAGCCCACTGCTGGCGGGTTCTGCGTGGCCCATGAGCCAATGATGCTTTTAACATTGTTAAATGATGGGGGGAAATCTTATGCAAATTTGTTTTCCCTCTTGTTCTAGAAGTACCTGTATAATAGGTACTTCCTGCCTCAGCTCAGGAAGCCTAAAATAGTTACTGTCTGGCCCTTCATAGAAAAAGTTCGCTGACCCTCCCCACGTTCCCCCCCCCATCTAGGGCTGCCCCTCTCCAGAGTGCTCTCAGGATTCCTTGATGCTTTCAGAAATTATTTGAGGACTCCAAAGAGCTTTCGTTTACGTGGGTTGTAGGCATCAATATATATCACTGACATTACAGCAGATATTTAAAAATAATGTATTAATCCATTTTAATGTGTTTTTAAAACAACAAACCATTAATATTAACAAGACCTTTTTACAAAAGATAAGTATTTTCTGCCAGGCATGGTGGCACATACCTGTAATCTCAGTACTTGGGAGGCTGAGACAGGACGATTGTAGGTTTGAGGGCAGCATTAGCAACTTAGTGAGACCCTCAGCAACTTAGTGAGACCCTGTTTCAAAATAAAAAGGGCTGAGGGTGTAGCTTGGAGGTAGAATGCCCCTGGGTTTAGTCCTTAGTACATAAATACATAAATAAATAAGTAAATAAATAAATAAATAAATAAATGTATTTTCCTCCTAAAGAAATGTAATTTGAGGAGTGGCATTGTGGCGCTCATTTATGCATTTCCCTGGTGTCTGGCTTACAAGAAGACTGCTGGGTGTTCATGTCCGCTTCTATACCCAGCTGTTATGACGTCACAGGCCACACAGCTCTGGAAAGCTCCGCTGTGCACTCCGGAGAGACAAAAGGCGAGCAGCGTCCCTCAGCGTTACTATGAGAAAGGTGTTGACCTTGGCCACGGCACCTGTTGAGAACCCCTCTGGTGTGGTGTCCGAGTGGCTCTCAACACAGCAGTCTTTCTGCTTTATTTCCACGCTTGGATAATTGGATTCTTAATCACAGGAAGGGTGGCTTTTATAACTTTATACCTTTCCCCCTACTCTCTGGTTTATGGCCGTGATTCTCAGTCTCTGAGGCTCTCAGGAACCCGCTGAAAAGACAAAATGCAGAATCTAGCCGGGTGTGGTGGTGCACACCTGTAATCCCAGTAACTTGGGAGGCTGAGACAGGAGGATTGTGGGTTCAAGACCAACCTCAGCAACCTAGCAAGACCCTGTTTCAAAACAAAAAAATTTTAAAAAGGGCTGGGGGTGTAGCTTGGAGGTAGAATGCCCCGGGGTTCAGGCTCCTTGCCCTCTTGTGCGGCTCCACAGGTCTTCCCTGGAGGAATCTGCGGTTCAGTGCTCAGCCCCAAGGGATATGTTGACCTTGTAGGGCCCCTCCAGCACCCCCGTAAACTCTGGCTGACAGTGCAAACATGCCAGCAAGCTGAGCCCTGAGCTCCGCCCCCTCCCAAGGGCTCTGTGCTGAGGAAAGGCGACCTGCTCCAGGCCTGGCTTTTGCAAGTGGAGGCCTGAGGGTTGTGACTATTTTGTCTGCTTTAAGATGGCCTCTTTGGAAGGCCACAGTCGGGACAGGGATTAGGATAATGTCCTTTTGCCCCTCTGTGGGCTTGGTCAACTTGGGGTGGCCCCCAGGGTAGCCTTCTGCTGGGCTTCAGTGAGGGAGCAGGGGAGGGGAACCAGAGAGACGAAAGCACAGACCACCGTCCACTGTAAAGCCCACCCTGGGCTGGGCTGGGCTGGGCTGGGCTGGCGTCCAGAGCATGCGCTGTGGGCACGGCCTGTGTGTGCGCATGTACCTGCACTGCTTGTGTGCAGCACGTCTGTGTGTCTTTGTGTCTCTGCTCTGGCAGCTGCTCTGTATTTACCCTTGTGTGGTTTAGTGCACTTGATTATTAGCCTCAAAAAAAAAAAAAACTTGGGAGGCTGAGACAGGAGGATCGCAGGTTCGCGGCCAGCCTCAGCTACTTAGTGAGGCCTTCCGCATCTTAGTGAGACCCTGTTTCAAAAAAAATAAAGAATAAAAAATAGGACTGGTGGTGTAGCCCGGAGGTAGGACGCCCCTGGGTTCAATCCCCAGTACCACCAAAAAAAAAAAAAAAAAAAGAATGAAATGGCAAGAACAAAGCTTTAGCTTGGAGTGAGACTTAAAGAACACGAAATACCCAGAAACAGCAGGGCCCCCTAGCTCCAGCTGTTGGTGGAGACAGACGCAGAGACCCTGTCCCTCCCCCAGGCATACACCTGCTCTCTCCCTGGAAAGGTCAGTCCCCACCAGACTCAGGATGGCCAGGGTCAGGGAGAGCGAGTTGAGCACGGAGCCTTCTGGATCCTCAGACCCACCCAGAGAAGGAGTCGTGACATGGATTAGGGTAAAACTAACTCAGAGTGGCTGAGCCACTGGCCCAGAGTCACACAGCCAAGCAGTGGTGGTGCCAAGACTACGATTCGGAGTCACAGGCTGCCTCTCGCGTCCTGGTACATTCCTAAATCCCTGTGCTTCCTGGGAGAGCCTCCAGCCTCCCGCTTGCCGGGCTCGTGGCGAGGTTTAAATGAGACACTGCGCTTCGCTGGTCCAGTGCTGGACCCAGCACCCAGACGCAATGCCTGGCGGGTGCTCAATAACTATTTTGGATGAATGAGCAAATGGTGCAGGGCCACTGCTCGGCAAGTTGTAGCGCTGCTGAAAGCTCATGGACTAGATGAAGAGGGGGGATGGGGTGAGATGGAGGAGGAGGCGCAAAGCGATGAGCACAGGACTCTGCTTATCTCATCTCTCCACGCCCAACTGAGGAAGAACAGTCACCACCGTTATTGAGCACCTACTGTGTGCCAGGTATTCCAACCTGCAGCATCCTAAGCCTTGTGAAGCTCCTGCAGGAGGGATCGTCCTCAGGCTACAGATGAGAAAGCCAAGGCCCAGGGCGGTTAGGTGGTGAAGAGACGAACCCAGGTCTGTAAGGTGGGCACAGTCATAGAAAGGCTCCAGGAGCTGCCGTGGCGTCGGCGGAGGTGGTGGGTACAGGCACTGAGCCTGCTTCAGATGCTGCCAGGCACAAGCTGGTGGTCTCTCCTCGGTTGTGATTGGTTGTGATTGTTAGCTCTGAGCTCCTCTCCTCCACCGAGGGCTGCCGGCTCCCAGCTCCTCTCCTCCACGGAGGGCTGCCAGCTCCGAACTCCTCTCCTCCACCAAGGGCTGCCAGCTCCCAGCTCTTCTCCTCCACCGAGGGCCGCCAGCTCCCAGCTCCTCTCTTCCACCGAGGGCCGCCAGCTCCGAACTCCTCTCCTTCACCGAGGTCTGCCAGCTCCCAGCTCCTTTCCTCCACCGAGGGCTGCCAGCTCCGAGTTCCTCTCCTGCACTGAGGGCTGCCAGCTCCGAGTTCCTCTCCTGCACCGAGGGCTGCCAGCTCCGAGCTCCTCTCCTGCACTGAGGGCTGCCAGCTCCAAGCTCCTCTCCTCCACCAAGGGCTGCCAGCTCCGAGCTCATTTCCTGCACCGAGGGCTGCCAGCTCCCAGCTCCTTTCCTCCACCGAGGGCTGCCAGCTCCGAGCTCCTTTTCTGCACCGAGGGCTGCCAGCTCCGAGCTCCTCTCCTCCATCGAGGGCTGCCAGCTTGGAGCTCCTTTCCTGCACCGAGGGCTGCCAGCTCTGAGCTTCTCTCCTCCACTGAGGGCTGCCAGCTCTGAGCTCATTTCCTCTCCACCAAGGGCTGCCAGCTCGGAGCTCCTTTCCTGCACCGAGGGCTGCCGCCAGAGCCCTCTTGAATACTGGCCTCTCCCCAGTTGAAGTGGACTCTCATCTCCCCGTCTTGCACAGCCGCCTCACTGGTCTCCCAGCCTCCTCAGTGTGGCTCCTGGCAGCCAGAGGAGCCTGCGATCCCAGCTCTGCTGAACCTTCCATAGCTCCCCTTGGCCACAGGGCGTGATGGGTCCCTGCCTCCTTGTCCCCGGCTTGCCCCCACTCGGATTCCTCAGAGTCCCCTGCTTGGCCTCTTTGCTCAGGCTGCGACCTGGGGCTGGGGCTGGAGCCCTCACCTCCTGAGCTTTCTTGGCCTCTCCATATCTGCCCTGCTGTCCTCTGCGTTCCCAGGCAGCCTGGGCTGTCTGTCTGGATGCTCACCTGGCATGCCCAGCCAGTGAGTGAGTGAATGAATGAATGAATGAATGAGCGAGCCAGTGAATGAATGCATGAGCGAGGGCTGGATAGGGAAGCCGCAGGGAGGCCACAGCTGGGGCAGGGCCCATCTAGTCCCGCTCCCTGCTGCGCCCACACTGCCACTGCGAGGGAGGACCGAGGGAGGACCAGGGGAGGACTGACAGGGCAGGCTGGCTTCCCGATAACAGGGCCGGGGTCTGCCCTCTCCCCTCCAGGCTGTTACCGCTACAGCTACGTGGGCCGGGGCCAGGCCCTCCGGCTGAAGGGGCCCGACCACCTGGCCTCCAGCTGTCTGTGGCACCTGCAGGGCCCCGAGGACCTCATGCTCAAGCTCCGGCTCCAGTGGACCCTGACCGAGTGCCGCGACCGGCTGGCCATGTATGACGCGGCGGGGCCCCTGGAGAAGAGGCTCATCACCTCGTGAGTCCCGGGAAGAGACGGGAGGGGCGGGGACACGGGTCCACACTTAGCACGCTGAGACCAGGGGCCTGTGGCCTTGAGCCTGGGGATCTGGGAGACAGCAAGGCTAGCCTGAAGGGGAGGAGGAGGAGAGGCTGGAAGTGGTTGTGTACTGTGAGCAGTCTGCTTCCCCTCCCCGAGCCTCAGTTTCCCCATCTGTAGGGAAGCAGTTCTTCTAGGTGACCCCTAAGGTTGGCTCTGCGAGGCCACCTGGCTCGTTGGCATATTTCAGTCTGGCAGCAGCCTGGACTTCCAAGCCCACTCTGCCGCTTCCCAGCTGTGCGACTCTGCCTCTCTGAGCCTCAGCCTTCTCATCTGTAAAATGAGTGCATAGTCATGCTTACCCTTCAGGCTTATTATGGGAATTTAAATCAGACCATGTGTGCCAGGATCCTCACATATAGCAAGTGCCCAGGAAATGTGAGCTATCATTACATTCTACGTAGTCTATTCGAATAGAAATATCACAGGATAGAGGTTACCTTCTATAGAGTCTAGTTGGGGTCCAGAGGTGAAGGGCGTTGAGCACCAGGAGCAGTTTGGACTTCAGTGTTTGGTCAGTGGGGAGCTACTGAAAGTTCTTGAGCAGAGCTGTAGGGCTTCGGGGCCTGGGACAGGGCGTGGAGTACAGAAGAGACCACCATCCAAGGGCAGAGGGTGATGGGGGGTGGGGAGAGACTAGAAGCGGCCTTGGACTCCAGGGTCCTGGTCACCTCCCCGCAGGGTGGGCAGAGGGGTGCTGGGTCTACAGGTCTCTGCGGGAAGTGGGGGAGACATCGGCTGGGCAGCGCTCAGCTGTTTATTGAGCGCTTCCTTTGTGCCAGGCCCCAGGGTGGTGCCATTTCTGCGTCACTTGGCGGTGCCCGGCTTCCAGGCAGATGGGGCAGGGCCTGCGTGTTCAGGTGGAAGGCAGTCCTTGAGGGCGGGCTGGGCGCCATCCCTCCCAGGGCCTCTCTGAGCCTCCAGCTCCGAGGCTGCAGCCCGCCTGCCTGCTGGCCGTGACCTCAATCTGGGGCGTGCGTGGGCGGGTTCCTGGATAGCTCTGGGAGGTGCAGAGAAGCCAGACACCATCTGATTTCCAGGACCAGAGGGTGGGGACAATTTCGGGCTTCCCCTGGGGCTTCTCCCCTCCCCCAGTGCATAGGCACCAGGGCTCCTCCTGGCTGGGGCCCTTGAAGCAGGTCTAAAATGACTGGGTCCTCAAACTCACACCCTGCAGCTGTATTGGGGAGCGGGGGGACTTTGGAGGTGACAGAGGAGAGCAGGCTGAATTCTTCCCCAGCCCTACCAACCCTAACTGCACAGTTAGTCTCTGTACTTTCAGATTTTATTTACAAGGGCACGACTGAAAATTAATAAAATAAGCCCCCCGACAATAAAAGCGGAAGCCCCCAGTCCCTCTTTGTCCTGATATTGTGTCCCTATACCCCAGGGAGGTGAGCCTGCGTATGGGTGGGAGCCATGGCTGCAGAAGCGACTCAGACAGGAGGGGTGCCTGGGACAGGGGGCCACCTCCCTCCCCTGGAACAACCGAGGCGGGGAAACAGCCTCCCTGGACCCTGGGCACCAGGACCCTGCCTCAGAGACTGCGGGATCACTCACTCCACTCCGCCAGCTGAGGGGTGTGTGTCGGAGTTAAGACTGCCTTTGGAGCTGGGCGTGGTGGCGCATGTTTGTAATCCCAGTACTTGGGAGACTGAGACAGGAGGATCCGGGTTCACGGCCAGCCTCAGCTACTTAGTGAGGCCCTCCGCAACTTAGTGAGACCCTGTTTCAAAAATAAAGAATAAAACATAGGGCTGAGGGTGTAGTTTGGAGGTAGAATGCCCCTGGGTTCAATCCCCAGTATCACAGGGAAAAAAAAAGACTCCTTTTGTGGATCGCGGGTCCTCACTTGCCCGCGTGCCCAGGTTCCCCCAGCGAGGCCACTCTCTCCGGCCAAGGCCCAGTGGCCACACAGGAAGCGCACAGCAAATCCCCGAGGACCCCGGGTTGCCCGGTCTAGTGACTTGGTGTATGGGATTAGCAAGGACTCCAGAGGTTGAGGAGCGGGTGCAGGCGGTCAGGGACACCCCTGTCTGAGATGCGCATGTCATGGGGCACCTACATATGAGGCAGGGGGTGGCTGTCACAGGCAGTGCCGGCTGCCTGCCTACGCCATAGGGAGGTGGGGCCCCAATTTCTCCTTCTGGAGCCCAAGCAGCTGACCTTGACAATCTCAGAGGTCTTTTTAGGGCTGACTGTGCAGACTTCTAGAAGTCTGGAATCTGAGATACTGTCATTTGTTCTGAGCCTCCCGGGCATGGGGACCCCAGGGTCACCAGCCCACACGCCTGCTTTCTCCCTGATCCAGCCCAGAATGAGGCCAGGGTCAGGGTGGGGGCGGCCACAGGGGGTGGTCCCTGCAGGTGCCAGCCTGCCCCCTGTTGGCATGGCTCAGCGGTCACAGGTGACTCTGGGTGTGGAGGGGGCTGCTGTGGGACTGGACCCCCTGCCATAGTTGAGTTGTAAGCTCCAAATCTGGGTAACTCCGGCCTCTTATATCTGGGGAGCCGGCCTGACCTTTAGATGGCCTCTGGTCAGTCCCCTGGGCACAGAGAAGGACAGGCACCTGCCCATGGACGCACAGCACCTAGTCCCTGTGTCCCTCCTCTGTCCTCCTCTGTCCCTCCAGTGGCCAGCACTGCTGCCCTCCAGGCTGCTCCTTGCCCGGGCCCCTCCACGCCCTGCCATCCTTCTCTTCCCCCAGGGTCTACGGCTGCAGCCGCCAGGAGCCGGTGCTGGAGGTCCTGGCGTCGGGGGCCGTCATGGCAGTGGTCTGGAAGAAGGGCCTGCATAGCTACTATGACCCCTTTGTGCTCTCCGTGCAGACGGTGGCCTTCCAGGGTGAGAGGTCAGGGGTCCTCCGGGGAACAGCTGGGGAGACGCAGGCCCAAAACCCAGGGCCCTTCTCTGCCCTAGCTGGGGATGGGGTGGGGAGAGGGAAGGTTCTGGAAGCCTCTCTGCTCTCCACCCCCACCTGGCCCCTCTCCATCCTTCCTTACTCACCTCCTTCCCTTCCACGCTCCTGCCTCCTGTCATTTGTGGCTCCTTTGGCCCTCCCTGCCTACAGCAGGGTGTGATGGGCAGCGCCCCCCCAGGTCACCCAAGGACGCTCCTTCTGCTCGCTCCCCGCCCTGCGCCCCTTAGCTAGGGAAGGGGGGACCCCAGAGCAGGGGCCGCTTGCTTGCAGATCCTCTCCCCACCTGCCCCCTCTGCTCCTTCCCACCCAGTGTCCCTCCCTCTCCTGGGGCAACCCTGGGGTCTCTGGCAGTCACCCAGGTCCTCAGCTGGCCCTGCAGGGTGTGACAGCTGGCTCAGTCCTCTGACACATGCCAGAGGGGAGGCCAAGGAAGGGGGTTAGTGACCTCGGCCCCGTGGCGAGCATGGGCGGCTGAGGACGCCCCTGCTCCTGACCCCTGGCCCTCGGCCTCTCATCGAGGGATCCTTGTCTTTTATTATTTATTTATATTTCTGCAGTGCTGGGGATTGAACCCAGGGCCTCCTGCGTGCTGGGCAAGCTCTCTACCACTGAGCTACAGCCCCAGCCCCTCAGAACCTCATCTTTGAGATGGGGAACAACCTCCCTCCCAACCTCTATAACTGTGAGGCTGGCACAGGTGTAAACACATTTTGTAAACTGCCCAGTGCTGTACCACTGATGTCAGTAGCTAACATTTATTGAGCACTTACTACATGCCGGGGGGCTCGAGCATTGTGTCTGTTTAAGCTGCTTGACTGCCCTATGAGGTATGTACTATTACTGTCCCCATTTGCAGATGTGGAAACTGAGGCACATGTTCACACAGTCACGCTCAACCCCGAAACTGTGCTGTGAGAGGTGGGGGGGTTGCAAGCTGCCCCCACCCGATGGGCGGTGAGGTAGGGCGGGGCCGCAGGGCCCTGCATAAGCACTGTTCTCCGGGCCAGCCTGCCAGGTGAACCTGACACTGGAGGGCCGACTAGACCTGCAGGGCGTCCTGAGCACACCCTACTTTCCCAGCTACTACTCTCCCAGCACCCACTGCTCCTGGCACCTCACGGTGAGTCCCACACCCCACTGCCCGCCTTCTGCCCAGAGCACTCCAGACCCCAGGACCCAGGATGGGAGGGGGCACCGTCCTGTCCTACTGAGGAGCCCACAGGCCATCCCTGGCTACAAACCCTGCAGGAGGGGTGGCGGCTGTGGCCAGGGTCTCCCACTGTTGGTCCCGGGGATGTCTATTTGTTGAATGACTGTCAGACTTCAGCCGCAGCTAGGCGTCGGCGGGCCACCTTCTCTCAGTGTTGTCTGGGGAGGTGGCTACCCCAGCCTGGCTCCTCCCCCTGGGCCACGTGATGACCCGCCCCTCCTCCCAGGTGCCCTCTCTGGACTACGGCTTGGCCCTGTGGTTTGACGCCTATGCGCTGCGGAGGCAGAAGTTTGACTTGCCATGTACGCAGGGCCAGTGGACGATCCAGAACCGGAGGTACCATCTCCCAGAACCTGCCTAAATCCCTCCCCCGACAGGTGCCTGCCTCAGGGGCCCAAGTCCCAGCCTCAGAGGGGCAGTGACAGCAAGCGAGCAGAGGCCAGCGCTGGCGTCCTGCCTGTGGCTCTTGACCCTGGCCCCGCCCCAACCCTGGCCAGGCCCCGCCCCAACCCTAGCCAGGCCCCGCCCCAACCCTGACCAGGCCCCGCCCCAGCCAGGCCCCGCCCCAACCCTAGCCAGGCCCCGCCCCGGCCAGGTCCCGCCTCTCCTGCTGCCCCAAGAGTCTCAGTCACACACCTTGTCATCAGAGGCCTGGACGTCAGTCCTAGCAAGAGTGAAATGGCTTCATTTCCTTGGGTATTGTACCCCATGTCAGACACCCCGAATCCATCACTGAGATGATGAGGGAGATGAGGACACATGGGCGCTCAGAGGTTCCCCCAGACCCACGCAAGTGCACGTGGAGGCACCTCTTCTCCTGTCCCTCCCCCGCTGCACAGCCAGAGACAGACACCATCTTTGGGACCCCCACTGCCTCCACAGTGAGTGGTGGTACTCAGGGATACCCTGTGTCCCCTGCGTCCCTCCCCCCAGGACACCTACGGGTTCCCTGCCCTGTGCTGACTCAGGCCTCTGGGGAGGGGCCGTAGACAGAGGGGTCCAGATGAGTGAGCCGCCAGCAACAGGTCCAGCAGACCTGGGGTCCCCCCAGGAGGATGAGACAGGTCCTTGTCCCCTGGGGCAGCAGCCCAGGGGGTGGGGGGCAGGGAGCACACACATGTCTGCCTTTGTCTGGGGAGAGGCAGGAGCTAGGAAATTCAGGGTGTTGTTTGAGATGGGAGACACTCCCCCACAGAGGGACAGATAGTGGCCAGGAGGGCCGGGGAGGGCCGGGGAGGGCCGGGGAGGGCCGGGGAGGGCCGGGGAGGGCTGGGGAGGGCTGGGGAGGGCAGTGGGAGGCGCAGGGAGGGGAGGAGGGCCCTCCTGGTGCAAGGGCAGAGGTTTGGGGAGAAAGGAGGGATCTCAAAGCAGCCACTGCAGAGCCAGGAGGCCCTTCCCTATCTTGGGTCCAGGGTGACAAGGGTCATCTTGCTAGTAACACTGAAGGAAAGATTCTAAAAGCAGGTGGGCCTCTGCCTCCCCTTCCCGCTCTGGGATTCTGGGGGTCTAGCAGGCTGGGGTTTTAGAGAATGTAATTCTAGAATCCTCGATTTCTCAGCTTCACAGATTTTGAGCATCTAATATTCCGTTGGCACATGCGGAAGGTTCTGGGACTCTAGGGTGCTCGGGGTCTGCAGTTCCTGTGCCCATTTGCCAACACCTGTACCGACAGGGACTGCCAGTGCCGGCTGTTCTTCCTCTCCGGGCTCTTTGCCTGGCCCGGGAAGAAATGCTGTGGTGTGACTCGGGCCTGTAGTGTGGGGTTGATATGTTGATGTGACAGGCCTGTAGCGTTGGGGTGACATGGTGGTAGTGTGACTCAGGCCTGTGATGTTGGGGTGACATGGTGGCAGTGTGACTCGGGGCTGTGATATTGGGGTGACAGGCTGGAGGTGTGACTTGTGCCTGTGATGTTGGGGTGACAGGCTGGAGGTGAGATTTGGGCCTGTAGTGTTGGGGTGACATGGTGGTGTGACTTGGGCCTGTGATGTTGGGGTGGCAGGCTGGAGGTATGACTTGGGCCTGTGATGTTGGGGTGAAGGCTAGAGGTGTGACTTGGGCCTGTGATTTTGGGGTGACAGATTGGAGGTGTGACTGGGGCCTGTGATGTTGGGGTAACAGGCTGGAGGTGTGACTGGGGCCTGTGGTGTGGGGGTGACAGGCTGGAGGTGTAACTGGGGCCTGTGGTGTGGGGGTGACAGGCTGGAGGTGTGACTGGGGCCTGTGGTGCTGGGGTAGTGGCTCATGTGTGACTTAGGCCTGCACTGTTGGGGAGCACAAGGCTCACGGAGGGGGCATTTCTGGGTACTGCTACCCTGCTCCTTCATGGAGCTCCCTTGGGGCCCCTAGGCCCCCCCCAAGCTGAGAATGAGGAAAGTCACCACTCTGCATCAGGAGCCCAGAGTGACCCCGAGATTGGCCCATGAGTCAGAGTTCTGTGAATGAAGGTGACATGTTTTCCTGCCACCCTCCCTTCCCTGCACCGAATCTGATAGCTCAGGGAGGCCTGGGAGGGAGGAGGACCATTCTTGGGGTGACGCCCTCTTGCTGGCCCAGCACAGGTGCTCAGTGGCATGAAGCTGAGTACTCCACACGGGGTCCATGTCCCCGCTCTCATTCCCCAGGGGAGGGAGGGGAGGCTCGGGGAACTAGGCAGCACCCCGAGGGGCCACAGTCAGTCCTCCCCTCGGCCATCACCAGCCACCAGCGGTGGGATGCAGGATGGACAGTCCATGCCCTGCCTCGATGCAGAGCCCGCCCCGCTTCCCACGCAGCCAGGAGGGGCTGGATTCTGGGGTGCTCGGGACTTGTGAGCTACCCATGGTCATGATGGGGTGTTTGGAATGAGGGACACAGAGAGGAAAGTCTTGATCAAAATGGAGTGACACTGTGATGGTGGCGTTGTAGACACCATGACAGGTCCCAGTGGGATTGGAGGGAGTCCTCCCACTGCCATTGAGCCCGACCCCCACCCAGTGTACAGGTGGAGAAACCGAGGCCTAGGGAGGGCTAAGGACATGGCCTCTTGTCCTCATCTCGTTGCTGGGGAGGGACTCGGGGTGCCCTGGCTCAGTGGTGGATGGGTGGGGAGGGTGAGGCTCAGCGGGACCCAGCGTGCTGGCCCTCCCCTCCTAGCTCTCAGCTCCCGGCCTCCCACGGCCACCAGGCTTCTGCATGGAACTGTGGGTGGCCCCTCCCTCCTCTGAAGCACGGGGGCCAGGCCAGACCAGGCCCTAACTTTTATTATTTACCCAGCAAAAAGATGGCATCCAAACAAGTAGTGTTTATTATTTCCTACTAAGATGTCATCCCAAATAGGCTGCTGAGGTGGAGAATGTGGAGCAGACAGACCAGGGCTCCAAACCTGGCTCTACCTCTTCCTGCGGGGGCCAGGACTTCCCTCCCAGCCGCCTCAGGGAACTCATCTCAACAACGGGCATGGGGCCGGGCGTGGTGGCGCATGCTTGTAATCCCAGTTTTTGGGAGGCTGAGACTGGAGGATCTGGGTTCGTGGCCAGCCTCAGCTACTTAGTGAGGCCCTCCGCAACTTAGTCAGACCCTGTTTCAAAATAAAGAATAAAAAAATAGGGCTGGGGCCGGGAGTGGTGGCGCACGCTTGTAATCCCAGTACTTTGGGAGGCAGAGACCGGAGGATCGGGGTTCGCGGCCAGCCTCAGCTCTCTCTCTCTCTCTCTCTCTCCCTGTCTCTCTGTACCTAGTGAGGCCCTCCGCAACTTCGTGAGACCCGATTTCAAAATAAAGTATAAAAAAATAGGGCCGGGGGTGTAGTGCGGAGGTAGAACGCCTCTGGGTTCAATCCCCGGTACCGCAAAAAAAAAAAAAAATAGGACTGGGGGTGTAGCTCGGAGGTAGAATGCCCCTGAGTTCAATCCCCAGTACCACAAAAAAAAAAAAAATGGGCACAGGGCTGGGGGCGCAGCTCAGTGGCACAGCGCTCACCTAGCATGTGTGTATGAGGCCTTGGGTTCCATTCCCGCATCATGCACACGCAAAGCTGGGCATGGTGGGGCACGCCTGTAATCCCAGTACTTGTGAGGCTGAGACAGGAAGATCATAAGCTCCAGGCCAGCCTCAGCAACTTAGACCCTGTTTCAAAATAAAAAATAAAATAGGGCTGGGGGTGTAGCTCAGAGGTAGAATGCTCCTGGATTCAATCCCCAGGACCACCAAAAAAAAGGGCATGAAACAAACTCCCTTTCCACTGAAGACTCAATCAGATAATGGGTAGAGACCATTGGCACATGCAGGCCTGGATTAAGCTAATCTTCATGTGGCACCAACCACGCATTGATAACTGGCTCTCACCGTGCCAGACAAGCACTGAGCTAAGCTAAGGCTCACGGGACTGTCTCCTTCAGTTTCAACAACCCGGTGAGGAAGCAGGCGCCATACAGTGACCTCACCTGTTTCCAGTGGCTCTAACAAAATACCTGAGACTGAGGAATTTCTAAAGCATGGAGGTTTATTTAGCTCATGGTTGTAGAGGCCGGGGAATCTCAGAGCATGGCACCGGCGTCTGGTGGAGGGCGTCACATTGTGAGATCGAGCCAAGTTTTTTGTTTATTTGTTTGCTTGGTTGCTTGTTTTACTTTTGTTTTTTGTTTTTGTAGTACTGGGGATTAAACCCAGGGGTGTTTGTGTCTACCTCTGAGCTACACCCCCAGCCCAGCTTTATTTTTCACTTTGAAATAGCCCTGCTAAGTTAGGATGCGCTGGCTCGAACCTGCGATCCTCCTGCCTCAGCCTCTCAAGTACAGGGATTACAGGGGTGTACCACCATGCCCGGCCCAAACTGGCTTTTATAACACACCCACTGTCAAGATAACCCATTAATTAATTCATCCATTAGTCCACTGTGGGTGAATCCTTCATGACAGTGGCAACCTCATGACCCAGTCACCCCTCAGAGGTCCCACCTGCAAATACCACTGACCTTGGGGATGGAGTTTCCATCACACGAATTCCAGGGCCACAGCCAAACCATAGCAACCAGTGAAGAGCCCGAGGCACAGAGAAGTAAAGTCACTTGTGCAAGGTCACCCAGCTTGGGAAGCCAGAGTCGAGTCCAGGCGGCCTGATTCAGAGTGTGTGGGCACACATCTACCTGTGTGTGTGTTATGCGTGCATCCGCGTGGGTGCTCCCACTTGTGCAGATTCCTCCCCTCGCACCTCTGAGCACCTATGCCAACCACTCGCCTCTCTGCTGAGCCAATCCCAGCCGGCCCACTGCGATCTGGTGGGAGAGTGGTTGGCAGTTTCCGTGGCTCTGGCCATCTGGAGACAAGAGCAGTCTGGGGAGGGCCAGCCCATCCTCTCACACCCCCACTAAAAGTCCAGGGTCCCTAAGTGTGGGATCAGGTTCCCCCTGCCCAGGCTCCCGTCCCTCTGTGCAGATGGGCAGGTGGAGGTGGCCCCTGCAAGCCACTGGCCCTGTGGCCTGCCTCCAGGCACTATAGGTTTTTGTTTTATTTTTCAGGGCTGGGGATGAAACCCAGGGCCACAACCCCAGCCCTGTTATCGGCTTTGATAATGATCATCTCTGTTGATGCTGGGAAATTCTCTGAATGAGTGTTTGTTGGGAAATCTGTTGTGTGGGTGGCAGAGGCGTGACAGGTCCCTTGAAGGGTGGCTTGTGGGGCACGGGGTTTGTAGGGCTTTGGCCCAGAATGGCCGTGGATGGGGAGGTGCAGAGGGTGGGTTGGGGGAGAGGGGGCCTGACCTCTCAGACCAGCATAGGGACAGGGAAAGGTTGTCTGGGCCCCCAGGCACCTGGCCCCACTCCTCGGAGCCCTTTGTCCCCTCCCTGACCCCCCTCTCTCCACCGAGTTTGTCCTGTTGCCCTGACCCCTCTGAGTCTTCCTGTCCTTTAGTGGAGGGACTTGTCCTGGTGAGACATGGCCTCCGCAGCCCAGATTCGCAGAACCCGCTCTTGCGGGGCGCCACCGCAGCCCAGGCTTCCCCCTTTCCCGGAACCCGGCCCTCACCAACTTCCTCTCCTGTGACGTCACTTCTTCTATGACCTGCCCCGCCGCTTCCCCTGGCTCCTAGCCCTCCAGGGCAGGCAGAGCGCCCTTAGGAGTCCTGCCTGGATCTTGGGGGCTCTTCTGCTCCCCGAGGCCCTGGGCGGCCAGCGCCCCCTTGTGGCCACCCGGTGCTGGGTGTGGCTCTGGCTGTGCCAGGGTGAGCTCAGCCTGACTGGTCAGCCCCGGCACTGGCACCTTTCACTGGTGTTCCCTAGAACACCCTGCACGGGGATATTATCACCCGCTTTACTGACAGGAGTCATGTGCCCGAGGTCACGGCTTGTTCAGATGGCAAAGCTGGGCCTCGAACTCAGCTCTGCATCGCCAGATCCAGTGCTCAGGCCACAGGTGGGACGCGGCTGTCCCTTCCTTAGTGATCGTCTTCTCTGACCTGTCCTTAGGAAGGAGCAAGCACAGCCCTCCCTCCCTCCCTCCCTCCCTTCCTCTCTCTCTTCCCTTGCCTTCCCCTCCCCTCCCCTCTCTGTCTGTCCTTCCTTCCTCCCTCCTTGCCCTCCCTCCCTCCCTTCCTGTTTTTCTTCCCGCCCTTCCACCCACCCACCCCTAGTACTTCATTCCCCAAACCCAGAGAGGCGAGAGAGCACGCAAGCCACAGGTATAGCCACGCTTAGCACACAGCCGCCCGGGTGCTCTGGGAGAAGGCTCGGTGCACAGAAGTGCGGGCCAGAGCAC
>PVJS01002575.1:54705-83231 GCA_004027185.1 Glis glis
CCTTCCCTTCCCCTCCCCTCCCCTCCCCTCCCTCCCTCCCTCCCTTCCTTCCTTCTTTCCATCCATCCATCCATTCTGGGAATTGAACCCAGGCACATTCTACCTCTGAGCTACAGCCCCCCACACACCCTTTTTAAAATTTTTATTTTATTTATTTATTTATTTTGCAGTACTGGGGATTGAACCCAGGGACATTCTACCTCTGAGCTACACCCCTAGCCCTGTTTTTTTATTCTTTGTTTCGAAACAGGCTCTCACTAAGTTGCGGAAGGGCCCCACTAAGTAGCTGAGGTTGGCCGCGACCCGGATCCTCTGGTCTCAGCCTCCCAAGTACTGGGATTACAAGCGTGCATTATTTTTTTTTAATTTTGAAACAGGGTCTCACTAAGTTGCTGAGGGTCTTGCTAAGTTGGCCTCGAACCTGCAATCCTCCTGTCTCAGCCTTCCAAGTACTGGGATTACAGGTGTGCACCACCGTACCTGGCTTCTGGGGTTTCTTTTTATTATTATGGGAAATTAGCAGCCAACTAAATTAAAAATAACTCATAAGTCTATAACTAAATAAAAAATAATCAGTAACACTGTGTATACTAAACAGACTGTGTTTAGGTGGCATGGCTCAGTGTGAGACCCTGGACGGCAGCCTCTTGAACTCGGTGTGGCCCCCACTAAGCAGAGGCATACCCCCCCTCTCCAGAGCAAGCACCCGAGGCCAGACAGGGTCCAGGGCAGTGCGGGTACACAACTCAGTGGTCCCCAAATCTTACACTTCTTACGGATGCAGTTTCCTCCTCATTTCCCCTGCCCAGCATTTCCGGGCCCCTAGGTCCTCTGTGGACTTACTGGGGCGTCTGATCCACACCAAAATCCAGTGCTTCCTTAGTGGAAAGAACCAGACCAGCCAGGCTTGCTGCCATGCGCCCCCTTGTGCCCATGAGGTGCAGCTGCGGCTGGGGTGATCTTAGTGTAGGTTCTCAAAGTTTTCTATCTTGGGACCCCTTTACTTTCTTTAATATTATGGAAGCCAGGCGTGGTGGCGCACGCTTGTAATCCCAGTACTTGCGAGGCTGGGACAGGAGGATCACAGGTTCACGGTCAGCCTCAGCAACTTAGTGAGGCCCTCCACAACTTAGTGAGACCCTGTTTCAAAATAAAAATTAAATAGGGCTGGGGGTGTAGCTCAGAAATAGAATGTTCCTGGGTTCAATCCCCAATACCACACACACAAATATATATATATATGGAGATCTGGGCCTGGTGGCACATAACTGTAATCCCAGTACTTGGGAGGCTGAGACAGGAGGATCGCAGGTTCGAAGCCAGCCTCAGCAATTTAGTGAGACCCTCAGAAACTTAGTGAAACCCTGTTTCAACAAACAAACAAAAAAAAGACAACAACAACAAAGCAGCAATAAAAATGTGGCCAGGGATATAGCTCAGAGGTAGAATGCCTCTGGGTTCAATCCCCAGTAAAACACACACACACACACACACACACACACACACACACACACACACAAAATAAAATTAAAAAAAATTATGAAGCACCCTAAAGAGATTTTGCCCATATGGATTATAGATCTATATTTACAGTATTAGACATTAAACCTGAGAAGATTTAAAAATGTTTAGTATAGCCATCCCCTCTTTTCCACAGTTTTAGTCACCCATGATCCACTGTAAACAACACATTAAGTGGAAAATTCCAGAAGTGATTCATGAGCTTTAAATATCTTTATTATAGCATGTTGCCATAACTTCTCTGTTTTATTAGTAGTTGTTGCTAATCTCCTACTGTGCCTAGTTTACAAGTTTACTTCATCATAGATAGATGTGTAGAGGGAGAAAAAAATACATCCAGGGTTTGGTACTCCCAGTGATTTTAGGCACCCACTGGGAGTCGTGGAACGTATATCTGTGGGTAAGGGGGACTATCGTTAATTCCTTTAATATAATAATAAGCCTATTATGTATTAACATAAATAACATCTTATGAAAAATGAGTGACATGAATATCATCATTTTACATATTTTTGCAACTCTCTTTAACAGCTGGCTCCTCGTATCTGCTTTTGTGTTCAGTAGTTAACAATACCACATATCGCACAGTGTATGGAAAATTCCATTATATTGTTGTGAGAGAACGAGAGTGAAATAAGCAATCGATGTCTAAGTATTACTATGAAGTGATTTTGGACCCTCAGGGGTCCCCAGAGTGCACTTTAAGAACTTCTAGCAAGTGTAAGGTTAAGAACAAGGTCACTGTGGCCAGAGACAGACCTACTGGAAGGCTGGAATCCAGGCCTGGGGGCAGGGGGATTCAAGGGGCTCGGTCCCCAGAGCTCCTGGTGCAGTTGAAGCTGGGGTCCCCACTCCGAGCAGGCTGGGGGAGTGAGTCCTCCCGGGTCCTGAGCAGCCCGATCCTGCCCCACCTCCACCCTTCCCTGCTTGTTCCCCAAAGGTATCCCGTCTGGGATGGAGGGACCCCAGCTGCTCTGGGGAGGGCCCCACCATTCTAGGGGTGCTTGTGCCTGCTCTGTGAGGGCATGCCCACTTGCTCCGTGAGGCGAGGTGTGCCCAGATGCCCTGCCTCCCACCCAGAGACGGGAGGGCTGTCCTCTGGGGAAGGCCACCTCCCTGGGTGGCTGTCCCCCTCCCCATTAGAATGATAGGGAGCACAGCGTCCAGGGCTGCAGGCGGACCTGCCCGGGCATGGCGGTGATGCAGAAATGCCCAGGCAGGCAGTGTGGAGTGGGGAGCGCAGCTGCCCCCCGCCCCCCGCCGAGCACGAGGGGGACCGCCTCTCGAGGCTGCAGATAGTGCGCCGGTCAAGATCTTTTGCCTCTGCTGACACATGGAAGCCATCGGTCAGATCCAAAGTCCACAAAAATAATTTTCCTTATAAAATAAGGAAGGAAAATAAGGAAGGAAAAGGCTCCTGACTTGCTAGACTCTCACAGCCCATAGGTGGCAGGGACTAGAATCTAGACTTTTTTTAATATACTTTTATTGGTGCATTATAGTCTCACATCAAAATGAAGGTCATAGTGATAGTGATGTACATGCACGTAACACGTGGCAGCTCCCCCCGGCTCCCTCCCCACTCTCCCCCTCCCCATACAGGGTATGGAGATTGGCATTGGTATTCTCATATATGTACATAATGCCGATGGAAGTGACTCCTTCATTGATCCTTCTTCTCCCCCTCCCCTTCCCCGAGACCACCTCCCTGGCTCCACTGAAGTTTCTCCTCCATTATCTGAAGCCCCTCTGGTATCCCGATTACTCCCTAGCTTCTGCATATTAGAGAAAACATATGACCCTTGACTTTCTGTGACTGGCTCATCTCATTTAACATAATGTTTAAGCCGGGCGTGATGGTGTACACTTGTAATCCCAGTACTTGGGAGGCTGAGACAGGAGGATCGTAGGTTCGCAGCCAGCCTCAGCTACTTAGTGAGGCCGTCCAAAACTTAATGAGACCCTGTTTCAAAGTAAAAGGATAAAAAATAGGGCTGGGGGTGTAGCTCAGAGGTAGAATGCCCCTGGGTTCAATCCCCAGTACCGCAAAAAAACAAAACCAAAAACATAATTCTCCATCCATTTTTCTGCAAATGACATAATTTGGTTCTTTATTGCTGAGTAGAATTCCATTGTGTGGATATCTCACAATTTTGTAATCCATTCATCTGTTGATGGACACCTAGGTTGGTTCCATAACTTGGTAATTGTAAATTTTGCTGCTGTGAACATGGATATGCATATATTACTGTAGTTCTCTGATTTCAGTCCCTTTGGAAAGATACCCAGGAGTGGTATAGCTGGATAGAATCTAGACTTTTGAGTGTTATCCTACAGGCAAGGGGGAGCCATTGAAAGTTTTTGAGCGGGGGGTGGGTAGGAGGGCTCTGGGGGTACGCAGTCACCCAAAGAGAAATCAAGATAGAGGAAGTGGGGTGGGGCACAGTCCCCCATTTCTGCCAGCTGCCCTGCCTGTGCACAGGGACCCAGGCTGCACCTTTCCTTGGGCTGGGAAACCAGCCGGTGCATCCCTGAGTTGCCTCTGGTCGCCCCTAGGCTGTGTGGCTTGCGTACCCTGCAGCCCTACGCTGAGAGGATCCCAGTGGTCACCACGTCCGGCATCACCATCAACTTCACCTCCCAGATCTCCCTCACGGGGCCAGGCGTGCAGGTTCACTACAGCCTGTACAACCAGTCGGACCGTGAGTATGGCCGGCCGGGACCCCGCCTCTCTGCCACCCCTGCACGTGGGCAGCTGCTTACGAGAAGTGCTTGTGCGCACGCGTGTGTGATGTGCATATCTCTGCGTGTCTGTATCCGCATGGACGGTGTACACGGGCGCCCGGACATAGGTGTGTGTGTGCACACCTGAGTGTGTTCATGACCACATGTATCCTGATGGCGCCCTTCCTGCTTCCATGGCCTCTTGCGGTTTCCCAGCCTGCCCTGGAGAGTTCCTTTGCTCTGTGAACGGACTCTGTGTCCCCGCCTGTGACGGAATCAAGGACTGCCCCAACGGCCTGGACGAGAGGAACTGTGGTGAGCAGCGCCCGCCATCCTCCGCTCGCCTGCCTTCCCGCGTGGAGCTGAGCTGAGGCCCCACACGCGCACGCGCAGAGGCAGTTCCCCTACCAGCACCCAGGAACTCGGCTTCTCTCACTGTGCGGGAAAGCCGCCACCCCAGGGCCACCTGTGGCGCAGTGGCAGGGACAGGCTGGGATTCAGGTCTCCTCTCCTCCAGGCCTACACCTCAGCTGTCTGTCCTGGCCAGTCTTCCAAGAAGGAACAGAGAGGATGATGGGAGGACCAGGAAGGGAAGGCTGCTGGGCAGGACTGTCAGGGCCGGGCAGCCCCAGAGAGAATCCTCTATCTCCCTCCCTTGCATGGGGCCCTCGTCCTTCCACTCCACAGGCTCCGACTGGGAGCTGCCAACTTACTGCCCAGACCTCAGAGGAAGAGCTCAGGGTCCTGGTGGTCCTCTGAGCCAGGTGTTCTTGGAATAATACATTGGCCCCTGAATCCTGACTTTTGACCCCTAGAGCCACTACCCAGGCAGCCCGTGTCCCCCTCCCCTGCCCTTCAGAGATTTCCATCTGTGGGAAGAGGCAGGAGAGAAGGGAGCTGTGCACGTCCACAAGACGATCCTGCCGCAGAGCCGCAGACAGTGCTTAGTATTTGGAAACTGAACATCTGGCTTCCAGTTCCAGCCCAGCCAGGTCCCTTGGACAAGTCGCTTCATCTCTGTTTAAACCAATGAGATGGGGTGTCTCACAGGGCCGCTGTGGGACTCAGGTGTATCATAGCTGAGAAATATTTGTGATCTTTCGAAACATGTGTGTTCAATACAATACACGTGCTACAGGCGCTACCACAAAGTCCCAGCCTGGTCCTCAGGCTTCTCCCACCTGCCCCTCTCTGTGTCCCCTCAGTGTGCAGAGCCACGTTCCAGTGCCAAGAAGACAGCACGTGCATCTCACTGTCCAGAGTCTGTGACCGGCAGCCCGACTGTCTCAACAGCAGTGACGAAGAGCAGTGCCAAGAAGGTAGGGAAGTGGGGTGGGGCAGCCAGGCACCCCTTCCGCATGTTCCTCCAGCAGAGGTATCTGCCCTTTTGTCCAAATACCCACCAACCTTCTGTACCTTTGCCGGCATGTCCATCTGTCCATCCATTCATCTGCTGGTCTCCTGAGTCACTGTCAATTGATTCAGATAATCACTCATTCATCCACTGATCTGTCCAACTATGTCTCTCCCTGTCCACTACGCTGTCAATCTACCCATTTACTGGTTTGCTCAACAACCTGTCTGGGAGTCAACAGACTCCATCCATCTATCCATCTATCTAGCCAGACCCCTAGCCATCCATCCATCCATCCATCCATCCATCCATCCATCCATCCATCCTCCCTTCCATCCATTCATCCATCCATCCATCCATCCATCCATCCATCCATCCATCCAATCATTACCCAATCGTCCATCCGTCCATCCATCCAAATCACCCATCCATCCACCCATCCATCCACCCACCCATCCACCCATCCATCTACCCATCCATCCATCCATCCATCCATCCATCCATCCACCCATCCACCCATCCATCCATCCATCCATCCATCCATCCATCCATCCATCCAATCATCCATCCATTCACCCAACCACCCACTGGTCTCTCTAGCCACCTGCGTGTCCGTTGGTCCTTACATCCACTCACTTCTAGCTGTTCATCCTTCTAGCTGTTTGTCAGTCTCCGCATTGGACCAGCAGTCTACTCATTTGTTGGCCAAAGTCCTGCCCAGTCTTCTGTGTCTGTAGTTTTATTATATCTATCCATGCAGCCATCCATACAAATGACCAACCAACACTTGCCGACTACTCAGTGATAGGGCGGGGTGAGGAGGTGGGAATAAAATCCACCAGAGATGGTCCCTGCCCCCAGGGGTTACTTGTTAATAAAAGGGCATGGTGGTGACTGCTCTGACCCAAAGCTTTCTGGACATTGTGCCCAATAATGTGAGAAGCTTGGGGCATGGAAGACCTCCTGGAGGAGGCAGGCTTTCAGCCTACCTCGACAAGAGGGGGAACTGAAATAGGTGGGCGGGAGGAAAGGAAACCAGGTGCCTACCAGGTGGGCGAGCAACAGGTTCCTAATGGTGAAGAGCAGCGAGGAGTCGGTGGGCAGCCAGGCGGGACTGCGGGTTGGAAGGGAGCCCTCCTGTGTTGGGGGGCCCAGCCCTGCCCTTGGAACCCTAGTCTGCAAGTGGAGGCACAGTTCAGGGGCCACCCCAGAGGAGAGGCACCACCCTGCGGTCAGGAGCTCCGGTCTGAGAGTGGAGACACAGGCTTGCTCTCGACAGACAAACCAGAGTGTGTGGCGGGTGGGGGGACATGGCCTGCTTTGGGGATACCCTAAAGGCGACTTGGGGGACCCTTTAGTGTGATCAGGAGGCCCCTCCCTAGTCTCCTGGCCTCTCCTGGCCTCACCTTTTCTGGGCCTCACTTGGGAAGGCTCCCTAGGGGCTCCAAGACCCACCTGCCGTGGCCCACCCTCCCCAGGTGTGCCTTGCGGGAGCTTCACCTTCCAGTGCGAGGACCGCAGCTGCGTGCGGAGGCCTAACCCGCAGTGCGACGGGCGGCCCGACTGCGGGGACGGCTCTGACGAGCGCCACTGCGGTGAGCGGACTGTGGCGGGACCGGGATGGAGGGGCCCCGGGGGATTCTCACCGCGAGTCTTAACGGAGGGGACTCTGTGTGCGCGCGCATGCGTGTGTGCGTGTGTGCGTGTGTGTGTGTGTGTGTGTGTGTCTGGCCTCTGCCACTTCCTCTTGAATCTGACTCCTTCCTTCTCTTTCCCTCTCTCCATCTCTGCCCTTTGCTCTCCCCCTCACCCTCTCTGGGTCTGTTTCATGGGCCCCTCTTCTCCCCTCTTCCTCTGTCCACCCCTGGTCCCCTCCCACCCCCAGACTGTGGCCTCCAGGGCCCCTCCAGCCGCATCGTGGGCGGGGCCGCGTCCTCCGAGGGTGAGTGGCCGTGGCAGGCCAGCCTCCAGGTTCGGGGTCGACATATCTGTGGGGGGGCCCTCATCGCTGACCGCTGGGTGATAACAGCCGCCCACTGCTTCCAGGAGGACAGGTAAGGGGGCGGCCGGGGGCCAAGGCAGTAAGAGATGTGGGTGGGGAAGGCCGTGGGGAGGTAGGTGTACGTGAGCTCCACGCAGACAGAGGAAGGTGGGGTGAAGAGCCCCAGGCTGGCTGCCGGGGCACTTGGATCTGATCCTGGCTCCTCATGAACATGCTGTGTGTCGCTGGGCAAGCCGCTCAACCCCTCTGTGCTCTCCTTTGGCATCTAGCTTGAAGTCAGGCCGTGATTCATTCACTCATTCAGCAGTATTTGTTGTGCTCCTACTATGTAGATATGTAGCTGGATGCTGGGGACACAGCCCAGGACACACTGCCCTAGCTGGTCATAAGCCATGACACCCCCCACCGTAATCTGAGCTATGGTGGGGGAGGTGGGCAGGGCCAGGGAAACCCCCAGGGGTCAACTCATCCAGCCCCGCGCCCTTTCCCAGCTGCTTGGTGGGCTGAACCCCTCTCCTCCCCAGCCAGATCTGGGCTCCAGACCCCACAGGCCCCTCCATGCAGAGCCCAGCCCTCTGTCATGTCCCCTGCCGGGTACTGGGGTGCCCTCTCTGACCACTGACTAACCCCCTCCCTGGCTCCCTGCTGCCCCGGCAAGGCAGCTGGGCTGACATCCAGGGGTCAGCCCCCACCACATCCAGCTCCACCCCTCCCCATGAGGACTAGCATGCCTCAGAGTTCTGAGTAGCCTCTCATGTATAAAGTAGGCGCGCGCGCACACACACGCACACACACACACACACACACACACACACACACAAACGCACAGAAATATTTTCCCCATGCCTGGCACTGTGCTATTTTGTTTTTTACATACATGGGCTTATTGAATTCTCCCAAGGACATACGAGTTGAAAATGCTATTCCCATTTCACAGATGAAGGGACTGAGTCCTAGAGAGTCACACACTTACTTAGGGAAGGAAGAAGCTGGGGTTGGATCCCAGGGGAACACTAAGCCCCATATACCAGCGACAGCCTGAGAGAGGATGGGGTGGGGCAGGCGTGGAGGACAGTGTCCCGGGCAGGGAAGCTGGCTGTCATAAGGCCCCCGATGGGAGAGGCAGCCTCTGAGCTCCATCCTCCCCACCTGCCCCCAAGTATGGCCTCCCCAGCGCTGTGGACCGTGTTCCTGGGCAAGGTGTGGCAGAGCTCGCGCTGGCCCGGCGAGGTGTCGTTCAAGGTGAGCCGCCTGTTCCTGCATCCGTACCATGAGGAGGACACCCATGACTACGATGTGGCCCTGCTGCAGCTCGACCACCCGGTGGTGCGCTCGACCACCGTGCGCCCCGTCTGCCTGCCCGCGCGCTCCCACTTCTTCGAGCCAGGCCTGCGCTGCTGGATCACAGGCTGGGGCGCCCAGCGCGAGGGCGGTGAGCAGAACAGGCCGGAGGAGGGCGGGGCCGGGCCCCCAGGGCTCCACCCCCAGGTCCTTTAGTTCTGGGTTTCCATCCAGCAGGATATTACAGAAAATCTCTCCATAGGGCCCCCTGCCCCCGCCCTCCGGCCTCCCTTCCCTCTGCAAGGTCTTGGGGCCGGCGTGCACAGAGGGGCGGGCAGGGACTCCACAGCTTGTGCGCATGCTCCTGGACTGAGCGGTGGGGCATGTGTATAGGGGAGGCTCTTAATTATTAGCACTCTCCGCAAGTAGATTGGATTTTAGGAGAACGTGATTTCATATAATCCACCCAGTTTAGGGGTGGGTATAATGGCCCCATATTGTGGATGAGGGAACTGAGGCTTAGAGTCATGTAGCGGTTGCTCAGTCACACAGCCAGAGTTGGGTAGAGACTGGAACCCAGGAAGGCTCTTCCTGCAGCTGCTCTCAAAAATGGGATTCCTCCCCTTCCACCTTACTTAGCTGATGGAGCCTGCCATCTCTAGAGGCCGCCCCTCAGTTCTGTGGGCATAAACTCTGCTGGCATGACTGCGCCTTGCCCTGCAACCTTCCTGGTGATGGTTTTAAAAATGTGTAAAATGAGCTCGGTGTGGTGGCACATGTCCGTAATCCCAGTACTTGGAGGCCAAGACAGGAGGACCACAGGTTCGAGGCTAGAGCCTCAGCAAGTAGGCGAGGCCCTCAGCAACTTAGATCCTGTTTCAAAATAAAAAGGGCTGGGGGTAGCCGGGTGTGGTGGCGCACACTTGTAATACCAGTACTTGGGAGGCTGAGACCAGAGGATCCGGGTTCGCGGCCAGCCTCAGCTACTTAGTGAGGCCCTCCGCAACTTAGTGAGACCCTGTTTCAAAATAAAGAACAAAAAATAGGGCTGGGGGTGTAGCTCAGAGGCAGAATGCCCCTGGGTTCAATCCCCAGCACCACATTCTCCCCATCTGCACTAGAATCACCTCAGGGGCTTTGGAACCCTGATGCTCCAGCCCCTAAAGTCTCAGTGCCATCAGGGGCCTGTGTATAGCAAAGCTCCCCAGGGGATCCTAACATGCGGCCCTTGGAGAGAAGCTCTGGGCAGGACAGCGGGGGCACAGTAGAGTTAGGGGGACAGTGAAGGGCTCGAGGGGTCCTTTGGGAGCATCCCTGGAGGCTGCAACAGATCAGGGGGGCACCAAGCCAGAGAGGCACTTGAGAGGGAGAGGGAGGGGACAGGAAGCTGGAGGAAGAGTCCCCATAGGCTTAGGCTGGGGGCTGTCACCATGAGCCCTGTGGAGGAGGAGCCAGAATAGTGACCAGGAGGCAGAGGGGCAGGTGCTCTCTGGCGGGGCAAAGGTGGGCAGAGCAGGAGAGGGGCTCCCTGGAGGCTAGGAGAATCCCGGAAGGGAAGCGGGGCTTCTGGGCACCTCGGGTCTTACCTCTACCCCCGCCCCACGGCAGGCCCCACCAGCAATGTGCTGCAGAAGGTGGACGTGCAGCTGATCCCCCAGGACCTGTGCAGCGAGGCCTACCACTACCAGGTGACGCCACGCATGCTGTGTGCCGGCTACCGCAAGGGCAAGAAGGACGCCTGCCAGGTGACTCCCGCGGGGCACGGGCAAGAGGTGGGAACAGGTGGCACCCACATTCCCCCAGGGCCTGGCCCTTCAGCCTGCCGGAGTGTCAGCACTCTCCCGCTCCACACCCAGGCTCTGTCGGAGAGGCTGCAGAGGTGCAGAGCAGAAGAAAGTGGGGAGGAGCCGGGCGTGGTGGCGCACCCTTGTAACCCTAGTACTTGAGAGGCTGAGACAGGAGGATCGCAGGTTCACGGCCAGCCTCAGCTACTTAGTGAGGCCCTCTGCAACTTAGTGAGACCCTGTTTCAAAATAAATAATAAAAAATAGGGCTGGGAGTGTAGCGCAGAGGTAGAATGCCCCTGGGCTCAATCCCCAGTACCGCAAAAAAAAAAAAAAAAAAAGTGGGGAGGTCTCCCGCACAAACCCTGTTCTGTTCCTAGTCCACCAGGAGGCACTGGGCCTGGGGTCGCACAGTAGAGAGGACACGGAGGGGAGGGGTGCAGAGGGGGTGTGGGGACCCCTGGAGGCCAGGCAGGGCTGGTCTTGGCTCCCCTTTGAGTGGGTCTGGGGAAGCAGAGTTTCAAAAGGAGATGTGACTTTCTTCCTGTCACCTAGCAAATTCTCAGCGGCCCCTCTCTTGGAAGGGGCACACCTTAGCCCTCCTGATATAGCCCCGTCTCTCCTCTCGCCCTCTCAGGGTGACTCCGGAGGGCCGCTGGTTTGCAAGGAGCCCAGTGGCCGCTGGTTCCTGGCAGGGCTGGTTAGCTGGGGCCTGGGCTGCGGCCGGCCCAACTACTTCGGTGTCTACACTCGCATCACGGGAGTGATCGGCTGGATCCAGCAGGTGCTGAGCTGAGGAGCCGTCCCGTGCCAAGCTGGGGCCCACCTCCTAGACCCAGAGAGCCCAGAGCACCCACCGGGTAGGGGGACAAGCGTTGTGAGGGCCAGTGGCTCCGTGGAAGCAGGAGGTGGCATCCTGTCCTCCCACCTGCTCCCTGGTCTGCCCTGCGATGGCACCAGGAGGGGGAGGACTCAGCAGTGGCTGAGACTTGCCTCAAGGGCTCAGGCCCACCAGGCTGATGTTCACAACCTGCCCTTTCACCCCCAATCCTGTCCTCTCCCTCCCCCACTGCGGGAGTATCAGCGATGTTGCTGGCTTCCAGGTCCCTGCAGAAGTGTCTGAACCTGTCCAATGGGCGGCACGGCAGGTCCCAGCCTGAGAAGTTCCTGGTGTACCTGGGGGGAAGGGGAGGGGTCCCCATGGGAGGGGATCTCGGAGCCCCGGAGAGCGCCAGGTGGGCCAGATGCTGCCAAAGCCAAAGGGCAGGGCAGCCCAGCCCTGCCCACCTCAGGCCACCTGCCACGCACAGGGGTCAGTTCCTTGTCCACTGCCTGTGAATAAACACCTGGCCCAAGGCTCGTGGCTGCATCTCAGTGGGGCCTCACACCAGCCTCGCGTCTGAAGCAGCCCTGTCCCCAGGGGCCCAGAAGGCCACCAAAGGGGCAGTGAAGGCCACCGAGCTGGAGCCTCCAGGGCAGCTGCCCAGTACTGTGGGGACCCTGGGAAGGCCGGGGTTTGGGGAGCCTCCGGTCAGAGTGGGGGATGGATGAGGGATGGGTTCACCTGGGGACACAGAGGCTCAGAAAGGGGCAAGGACATCCTGGTGACAGTGTGGAGGGCTGGAAACCTGTCTCCCCTCCAGCCTGACTACGCTCCCTTTCATTCTGTGCGCCACTCACTGAGTCCACATTTCATGTGCTCCTACTGTGTGCCAGGCACTGTGCTGGGTCCATGGCCACCATGGGAACTTGGCTCCTGACCCCGCGGCTGTGGGATGGTGGCAGGGGAAGCGTGTGACCGGGAGGGCTGGGGTGGCGAGGTGGGGAAGGCATTCCAGCTGGGGAGGAGCGGAGCCCTGTGCTGGTCAGAACCGAGGTACCAGGGGAAGGCTGGGGGGACTCAGCAAACTGAGGGTGGACAAGAGCGAGCCTTGGGCTGAGCTGAGGATCCGACCCTGAGATCAGCTGAGCGCAGGGGCGGCAGGAGCGAGTGGATTCAGTTTAGAACCGCCACTGACGCCCGTAGAGGATGCTGGAGGCAGGGAGGCCAGTTAGGAGTCCAGTGAGGATGGACAGGATGGGACCTGGAGGGAGCGAGGCAGTGGGGACAGGCCGGCTTAAAAGACACCTGAAGTCACTGATGCCCCTGAGGGGCAGTGGTGAAAGCCAGAGGGGGGCTGGGGGCCGAGTGTAGATAACTGCTCTTTAGGGGACTCTGCTCTGCACAGTGGTGTGTGTGTCGAGGGGGGACTCAGCAGGACAAGGGAGCAGAAGGAACTGGCTGGGCAGGAAGGAGAAGCCCGGGCTCCAGAGCCTCAGAGGAGGTGGAGGCAGCCTGGGTGTCTACATCTCCCGGGACTTTGGGGGCAGGGGTGGCAGCCACAGGGAGGATGGAGGTGGCAGGGCAAGGGGAGGCCTCCTGGGGTCCTAGCCATGGCCCTAACTCTCAACCCTCCCCCTGCACACAGCAAGAGGCAAGTGGGCAGGGGCCTTGGGCTCTAGGGAAAAGCCCCGTTCCTTTAGGTCGGTACCCCCCACCACTTGAGTTTAGCCCCGTCCCCAAAAGTGGCCCAGAGAAAGAGCAGGAGGCAGCCAGGCAGGGCTGTTTCTTCAGGTTTTATTCCATGGTGGGGTCGGACGCAGCTGAGAGGCCAGGACCCGTCCCAGGTAGTCAGAGCGCAGGGGCCCCTCGCTCAGCCCCGGCACACCCAGACCCTGCTGTGGGCAGAGGAGTGTCCCCTCCCTTATCACGAGTCCCTGAGCCTGCCTCTGCTCAGCTGCCCCACGCCCGGCCAGGGCACTGCCAGCAACGCACGGGCAGGAGTGGGGACAGCAGGGTGAAGGCGAGTCACCCGCCCATTCCTCTGCCGACCAAACCTGCCCCCTCCACCCACCAACGCCTGCATCTCCACTGGCAGAGTGTCCTGCTTGAGGGACCCCCAGCCCCTGGACGCTCTGGAGGGCTTTCGGGACCTGGCCCCTCTGCACCTCACTACAACCCTGTGAGATAGGTGGGGTGGAGGGGCTACCCCTTCGGACCCACAAGCAAACTGAGCTCAAAGCGGTGATGTGACTGGGCCGGGAGGGGCTGGGTCCGCCATGCAGCAGGGGGGCCCGGGCGAGGGGACAGAGGGGCCTAGGAAGCATGGCTGGACAGTGCCACACTTGGACCACGGGCAGGCGGCTCTGCCCAGGGGGCCCAGGGCCCACCTCAGGCCTATCCAGGTCCCAGTGGGCCCCCACCCCGGCCCCCGAAGGTGCAGACAGAAGTGGCAAGGGGCAGAGCGCTTCTTCCTCCTGGGGCCCGGGGCCCACCCCATGGTACAAAAATAAAGGATTTCAGATCGGAACCCCAAGTCCCTGCAGGTGATCTGGGGCCTCACATCCGGGTGCCTCTGGCTTGTAATAGCTAGAAAATAAGAGAGGAAGGGGCAGGAGGATAGGAGGTGGGGGTCAGAAACCAGGGTGAGGGCAGGGTGGTGAGGAGGGGTGATACCAGGGTCAGGAGAGGAGGGGGAGGGGAGGGAGAGAGAAAGAGGTAGATGAGTCACAGGCTGGCTGCCGGAGGAAGGGAGCAGGTTGAAGCCCAGAGAAGGTGGAGTCAGAACCGAGGAGGAGGGCAGCAGGGTGCCCCTGCAAACCCACTGGGAGCCCCACACCCATCTTAGGCTGAGTGATGGCATCTGGGGAGGCCGGATTCTGCCAAGACTCTGATGGGGTGGGGGCGGGGCAGGGAGAGGCAGGTCACCGCTGTCCCAGGTAAAAGGAGTCACAGAGAGCAACTGTCTGTCCCCATTTTAGAATCAACTGTGGCCCAGAAAGGGACAGTGACTTGCCCAAGGTCACACAGCAGGCAGGTAAGACTGAGTGGGGGCTCTTGGGCACCTGGCCAAGGCTCTTCTGCCACCCTCCGGTCCTTAGCCGGCTCTGTCTGACTCCTCCTTGGCCAAGGGGATCCACATATGGCCTAGACTCCCCCCACGGGAACAGAAGACCCAGTGTCGCACTCAGTGATACTTGCCGGGATGAGGCCAAAGCACATGGCTGCGGCCTTCCCCCCCTCGGCCTGGCTCTGGGGCTGGCCGGCTGGTGGAGGGGCAGAGACCCCACCTCCTAACTCTTCTGCTCTCAGAGCCTCACCCCAAGACAGACTTGAGCAACACGGGCGGGTGGGGAAAGTCAGCCCCCTGCTCAAGCCCAGGACAAGAGACAGCACCCTCCTTGCCTCCGCCCCTCCCGCCAGCTCCGCCAAGCTACAAACCAGGGACGGCAGCTCTGGGGGCGGGCGAGGGGCCAAGGAGAAGCCCTCACTGCGAGCTCAGCCTCAGGCCTGAGAGGGCGCAGACGGGGACCTGCAAGGGGGAAACGTGAGGGGCGGGCGGGGCGAGGCCCAGCCTCAGAGATGCCCGGCCAGGATGGTGGGCACGGAGGGGCGGCTGCGCCCCTCCTCCCCAGGCTGGGGCGCAGGAGGTGCCAGGAGGGGCACAGGAGGCGGCAGGCAGGATGTTCTGGGATGCAGGGCCAAGGGGCCTGGGTGGAGGGCGTGGGAGGCTGGGACCAGGGCCGCCCCAGGATGGAGGCGTGAGCAGGCAGAGAGAAAGCCCGGACAGGGGCAGAGAGGGAAGAGGCAGGGTGCAGATGAGATCCAGGAGGAGGAGGAGGTGGATGAAGATGAGGCAGGACCTCCAGCGGGAAGCGGAGGAGGAGGCGGTGGTGGGAGGGAGGAAAGGTTAGCGGGATCCTGAGATGACTGGGCTGCAAAGAGAAAGTGAGAGAAGGGATGGTTATGCGGCGGGGCGCCAGGCACTAGCTAACCCTGTGGGCCCGCCCCCCGCAGTCCCGTCTGCAGCTGGCTCCGGCAGGGAGAGGGTGGGCGGGAGGCGCCGGCTCTCATTAGCAATCATCCTCCTGGGGGCGGGCTGCACCTTTCTCCTGTGTATCTGCCTCCACCTGCACCTGTGCCACCTCCACCTCCTCCACCTCCTCCTCCTGCTGCCGCTGCTCCTCCAGCTGCTCCTCCGCGCTCTGTGAACCAGCCGGTAGACCCAGGGAAGAAAGAGCGAGACGCTAACGAGGGGGCCGGGGCTGCTGGCAGCTGTCCCCACAGACCCCTGGTCTCGGGGCAGGGGGGCAGGCAAGATGAAAGGGGACCTCGGAGAGGGATTTGGGGGCGTCTTCTCCATGCCCCTGGGAAGCTCAGGGAGAGCCTGGAGAAGCCAGCAGAGGCTGCGGCTCTGCCTTGCGGGGTGCTCAAGGATCAGCCTGGCTGCTGGGTGGAAGAGGGGTGGGGTGCATGTGGCTGGGGTATCGGCTGGGGGTGCCTGGGAAGGCCTCACTTTGGGAGGACAGATGGAGAGCAGGAGGCCAAGGATGCCTCAGGGCAGACACCAACCAGACCTGGGGCGCCGGCACCAGTGCGGCATCCCAGGCCGGGGGCTCCAGCCCAGGGTAGCAGAAGCAGCAAGCTCACTCTGCGCTCCTGCAAGGTGGCAGCAGCCACTGGTACCAGTGGGGGTGGGGTGGGCAGGGGAGTCACAGCAGGCAGGGTGGCAGACAGACAGACAGACAGACAGTCCAGGGGCATCCCTGGAAGGAACAGGCTCCCTCCCTCCCAGCCTGGCTATGCCTGCTCTGCCAGCCGCACCAAAAGCCCTGGGGGCTTCCAACCAGCTCTGGATACAGGGGGACAGGACCCCTCAGTCCCTCCCCAGTGTTGCCAGGTGCCCCTGGGAGGCTGCTTCCGGGGCCAGGGTGGAAACACAGGGCAAGACCCCCTGGGGCTCCAGGAGCCCTCGTGCCGGGCGAGGGCAGGCCTGCTGGACTCTGCATCCCTGTCCTGGCCTAGGCTGCTGTGGACACTCACCAACCCTCAGGAATGAATCGGCCCCTTGGAGCCCAGGAGTGCCAAGCTCCAGACAACGGAGAAAGTATGTGGCCCATCCCCCCATTCCAGAAGACATGGCAGGGGGGCCAGGAGGGGACTTGTCCAAGGTCACCTGGAGCATCACATGATGCCCCAGCCCTAATTCAGTGCAGTCCACCTCATGCCACCACACTGTGGCCACCGTGTGGCCCCCTGTTGCAGTGGCATCATGTCTACGCTGGCTGTGCCCTCAGGACGGTCCCACCTCGCTGCTCCCCAGCCCGGGCCTGCGTGACCAGTGTGAGCGGACATGACCACGGTGGCATGGGATGATGGCATGGACTGTGACCATGGGCTGTGGGTGTGCAGCGGGGAGAAGGCGCAGCGGGCATGTGCCGGGGAGGGCGGCTGGGCAGCTGCACGTGGCGGGGCTCACCTTGGCTTTGCGGCTGGCCTCGGAGCTCGGGCCGTGCGGGGAGCTGTAGAGTTCCTTGGACACCACGCACAGGAACTCCGCCTGGTCCTCGCTGCCGTAGTTGTAGGAGGAGCCGATATTCACCAGCTAGAGGGCGGGGCACGGGAATAGAGGTGCGGGTTGGTGTGGGGAGAGGGGCCTGGCACTGGCACCCCGAGCAGCTCGTTCTAGCCCTGCCCTTGCTGGCCTGCCCGGGCCTGCTCACGAAGCTCCGGGCTTTGCAGAGGAAGCCAGAGCATCTCCCTCCTGCCTGCACCTCTCCTGGGACCTGACCCCTGGAAGAGGGTGGCAGTAGCGCCCCCACCCCGGCCCCAGTCTGGGTTTGCTAAAAGCAGAGGGAGGCCTGTACTAGGCAGGCTGTCCCCCTCTCCTAAATGTGACTGCAGCAGCCCCAAGGCTAGGTTGCAGGATGGGGATGGCGTGGAACCCCATAAAATGTCCTAATGTCCTCTTCACTCCTGGAAGCACAGGCTGCCCATCCCTTAATCCAGATGGCAAGTGACCAGAGGCCCCATTCCCTTGCCCTCGGCCCTCTTCCAAAACCAGAGAGCCTGTGCAGCTGCCGAAGACCCTTCTAGGCTCTCCAAGAGGCTGCCTTGGTTTGGGGGCCCTAGATAACCACAGCCACAGGGCCCTTTGGCTAACAAAGTCCTTGCACCTTGCACATCAAGGGTTCCGCTCTGCTCTCCGGGCCCTCATTCGGCAGGCAGAGAAAATGATCACCCTGGCAGAGAGGCTTGGAGAGGTGCTAGCCCGCTGGAGGCCCCACAGCTGGGAAGAGGCAGAACAGGGGTCGGAACCTGGGCTCCCCGCATGCTTTCTGGGGCCTTGTAGGCTTAAATCCTCTACTTCTAACAGTTTGCATGACAGTGGCACTAATGTATAGAGTCCCACCCAGGCTAGGAACTTTACCCATGGCTCTTCTAGTTTTCACAACTGCCCTGCAAAGGAGGCACTGTCAGCCCACATCCCAGTGGAGGGAGGACACAGGCCCAGAGACGCCTCAGCTTGGCCAGGGTCAGAGCCTGGCAGTGGGGAGGCCTGGAGGTGCCCCGGCCTCTGTCCTGGACAGGGCTTGTCCAGGACAGCCAGGCCATCGGGGGAGCCCAGCCTTCTTCCTCCTTCCTTTTCCACAAGCAAGAAGCTCGTGGGAGGTGTGGCTGAGGGGCCATACCCTTCTTCCCTCTCGGGGTGAATCTGACCTTGGGCTCACCTTCTGGCTCTGCTCCTCTGCAAACCCGAGAGGTGGACATCCTGTACTGTCCTGAGGGCAATGTTGCTTGTGATAAAAACCTCCCATCTGCGCTCGCCACACAGCTCCTGCGAAGCCACTGCTTGGCCTTCCCTGAAGGGGGCGGTGCTGGGAGCTGTGTGTCCCTTGCAGGGGCCTGGGAGCTCTCTCTGCCTGGGGAATTGCTGCACGGGGTGTGGGCCCAAGGTGGGCCCCACGCACCTCCGTGGCTCCTCTCCTTGAGCATGAGCTGTCCCTTGGGGCCAGAGACTTGCTCATACTCTGGAGCAGCCCACCACCTGCTGCAGAGACTCCTGCGGATTAGCATGCCCAGTGCCGCCCCGCGCGGCTTTCCCAAATCTCGTTTAGCCTGATTTAAGAAGACCCCATGTCGGGGCTGTGGCACGGATCCGGGGCTGGGCTGCAGGAAGGGAGAGGGGCCCGCTCTGTCGGGAGGCCCCTGTTCCCAGCCCACCTGCTCAAAGCGCCAGCCGTCGGACATGGTGGACACCATCTGCGTGAGCTCCTCCTCCTGGCACTGCAGCACGCGGTACACATGCTTGGGCGGCACCTGCGGGCAAGAGGGTCACATGGAAGGCACCTGGGAGGGCCAGGAGCCTCCGCACCCCCCCCACCTGTATACTCCTAGAAAGAAGGTGGGAGAGACAGAAGAGGAGGGGAGGGAGGGAGCCATGCTCGACGCACCTACTACGTGCCAGATACTGGACATACACGACCTCACCTCTTCCAAGACCTCTGTGTGCTATGGGCTTTTTCACTGAAGCTCAGAGAGGTTCAGTTACTTGCCCAAGCTCACCCAGCTCAAGGGTGGAAGAGCCAGAGCACAAGTGATACAAGAAGGAAGAAGGGCAGGGCTTGGGAGACACACAGCCTCCCCTCTTCAGCCCTGGGGCTGGGAAGTGGTGCCTGTCCTTCGGGGCAGGCAGAGAGTCTCTCCACCTCTTCCTGTAGACTGGCCACTGAGGCCCAAGCTCAGGAACGCCTGCCCCAGCAGCTCATGCTGTGCCGCCAGGGGACTGCCTGACCCTACGAAATAGACACTTTACTAATCCAGCATGGCTCCCATCTCCCCGCTGAGGAAGGGATGGGTGGGCAACTCGCAGCGCCTTCATATTCCACGAGAGGAAGTTAAGATCAGCGAGGAGTGTGACTGACCCAAGGTCACACCGCTAAAGGAGCCAGGCTGGGACAGAACCCCAGCGTGCCTGTCTCCCAGTCTGCAGCCTGACCACCCCCTCCCCCGGCCTCTTCCTGCCTCCGTTCCTCTCACCCGCTCCCCACAGGGGTGACCTGCTCCTGACCTGGGTCACCGTGTAGTCCTTCTCCTCCATCCGGTCCTTGATGATGCGGATGAGCGGGCCGATGTTGTAGAACTCCGCTTCCTCCAGAACACCTGGCACAGATGAGCAGCCCGTCACCCCTGCGCCCACGCCCCACTCTCCCTGTCACCTCTCCCCCCAAACCCACTGTGGGTTCAGGGGTCACGCAGGAGGGAAGGTCACCTTCCTGGGACCCCACACTCCCCACAGAAGGGCTGAGAGGTGGCTGCTCGGCCAATCCCACATCTCCGCTATGCTGGGCACGGGGACCCAGGGTCACCGGCTGGACCATAATCTGGGGCTGCTCGAGAGCTCACAGAGACAGAGGACTACTGGGACTGAGTTCTAGAACGCCACCACGAGGAGGGCCTGGGCCGACCCCTATGTGCTCCAATGACCAAGATCGGGCGAAATGCCGGGCCCTGCGCTCAGGGTGACAGCCTTTATGGAGCTGAATTCTCAGAGCCAGAAGTGGGTGTTTTCATGGTCTCCATGAACAACTAGGGGAACTCAGGCTCTGAAAAAAAAGCAACTTATCGGAGGTCATGAAGCCAGTAAGCCGCGGAGCAAACTCAAGCTCCTTAGCCTTCAGTGCTCAAGTTTTCCGAGTAAATGCATATGCTTCTGTATGCGCACCCCCAACCATCAGTCTCCCGAACTGTGAGAAATCAGAATCTGTCATTCCTAAGCCAGCTGCTCGCCGGTGCTTTGGTACACAGTCCGGAGTAGCAAGACGGGGCCCTTTTCTCATCTCCTCTTCTCTCCCTGGTGCCCACGTGGGCCTAACGCAGAGGGGCAGACGGTGAGCGCTGCTGCCCGCATGAGGAGCCCCCGCCCTACGACAGGCATCTGATGGTGCACCATGCAGCCTCGGGGGCAGCACCGAGCTCGAGGCTGGGCTGGTATCAGCTCCCCCTGTCTTCTCCACAGCTCAGTGAGGTGGGAGCTGCTGTCACCCCACTTCACAGACGGGGGCATGGAGACACACAGGGACTGAATAATGTGCCCAAGGTCATATAGCTAGTAAGTCTCCTCCCAGAACCCCTGGCCCCTTAGGCAGGGCCCTAGCTCTGTCTGCAGGTGCTGGGGGTAGCAGGGCTCTGAGAAAGCCAGACCTGTAAACAGGTGCTGGCTATGGCCCAGCTGCAGTACTACCTCCCTTCCCCCGGGACCTGCTCCTGGGCCCAGCCACGCCCCTGCCTTCTGTGCTCCCCTAGGGATGGCGGGTAGGGCTCGGCAGAGAATCCCCAGGTAGCTCTGACGTTGAAGTCCTGCCCTCTGGGGAGCCGCTTGGCCCCAGATCTCTAGATGCCATATGAGGGGAGGCCACAGCCCAGAGCAGGAGGGAAAGACCACGTAGGACACCCATAGGTGCGCAGGACTCCTGACACCCGTAGTCCCAACACACGCCCTCCAGGATGCAGGTCACCATCCCCATTTATTATAGAACCAGTGGACAAAAGTGACATGTTGGAGCTGGCCCGACTGGTCAACTGACCCGGAGTCATATCCTGTGTCCCCAGGAAAGCACACCTGGTGCTGACTAGAGTCTCTGCCCCTGCTAGGGTCAGCTAAGTGACTGTTCTCCAGGGTTCCCCACCGTCTGCCTGTTAGGACAGTGCGTGGGCATCTCTGGGGCCTTGCCACCCAGGCCCGGAAGGGGCCAAAGCCCTGCAGGGAGCGGGCGCCCCCCTCCCCTGCCTCCACCCACGACCGTGCAGCAGAGGCTGCCAGATCTGGGGAAGTCACCCGCTCCGCCCACCTGCTGACTGCAACCCTCGCCAGGCAGAATCGGAGATACTGGATTCCCCGGCCAAGAAAGGCCTCAGCCCTTCCTTCCCATGCCCATCTCCACGGTCCCTCTCCAGCCTCTGGGTGTGGCTGTCCACACCTGGCTTCCTGGAAAGCCAGGAAAAAGGGCATGGCTGCCGGCAACGGAGGCCTCCGGCCTCTCTGGCTTCCTCTGTCCTCTGCATGTGTGTCCCTGCCACCTCCTGACACGGGCCTGTCAATCAGCGTGGCAGAGACCCCGGGAATCAGTCCTATCTGGAATGGAAAGAGGCAGAAAACAAGGGAGAAAGCAGATGTCCATCCTGGCCGGGAGGAATGGCTTTGGGCCTCTACGGAAGGCCAGGGCACGCCGCAACGGGCAGGGCCCCGGGACCAACTCACCCTCTTCGGCCATGTCCTTGTCCAGGACCAGCTTGCCATGCCGCAGGAAGTTCAGGATGGGCCCAAAGTAGGTGGGGTCCCGGTCAATGAGGTAGGCCCCGGTCTCATCCTGTGGAGGGGAGGGCACAGGCTGTGACAAGGGAAGCCTGAGCCGCCCGGCCACCCTGCACCTCGCTCCGTGCAGTCCTCAGGGGAAGGCGAATGATGGAGCAACCAAGCTCTGGGGTCAGATGGTTCAATCCCTGCCTCTGCCTTTTCCCGACTGTTCGACCCAGGGCCAACAATTTGTCCAGGGACACCTGGCCCAGCACAGGGCTCAGTGAATGACCCTTCCTCTTAGAGGGTCCCCTGAAGCCAGCCCCACTGGCCCCAGATCCCTAGTCTTTCAGGGGATGTTTACAAGTTTCCAAAGGAGCCGCTGTCTCATTGGACACTGGCAGCCTGCAGGGAGGCAGGGCAGGCATCAGTGTAACTCCAGAGAGGACAGAGATCTTCGGAGGTGAGGGGACTTGCCCAAGGTCACAGTGTTGGAGGGTCACGGGATGGACAGGGAACAGAGAACCTTGGAAGTCATCTCCAGACAGCCCCTGAGGGTTACAGAGCGGGAGACTGAGCCCAGAGTGTGGAGGGTCCCACCCAAGGTCATGCGGGGAGTTTGCTGTGGAGCGGGTGGGAGCCCGGCAATGGTGCCCGCCGGGCCAGCACTCCTCCCAGACTCTGCCCGGCACAGGAAATCCCCAGGACTCCACCCAGGTCCCCCTGGCCACCCGCACCCCGAAGGAACAGGGAGAAGCAGCCCGTCCCCGGCGTGGGAGCCGCGTTTGGGGCGCAGAGCGGCCCTACATGTCGGGGCCGGTCCCTCCGCACAGCCGCAAAGGCGGGGAGCGCCCCATCCCGGGCCGCGCTCCCGGGCTCCCGGTGGCGCCGGCCTCCTCGCGGCTGCCCCGTTGCCACGGCGATGGGCATCGCCACCGCCGGCTCCGCTTCCTCCCGCTGGCGCCCGTCCTCCCCGCCGCGGCTCCGCGGAGGGACGCGGCCCGGCCGGGGCTGGCGGAGGGCGGCAGCGGGAGCGCGGACCCCAGCCCCGGCCGCCTCCGCCGCGCGCGCCGCGCCGCGCCGCGCACTCACCCGGTCCGACTGCAGCTCTTCGCCCTGGCACAGGCGGCTCAGGAAGGACTTCTGCTCGCGGCACAGCGTCTGCCGGGTGGTCAGGAACACCGTGCCCCCCACGTTGAGCCGCACCCACTTGCCCCAGCCGCCCGCCGCGCGGCCGCCCGCCCCCGCCGCCGCCGCGGCCTCCGCGGCCTCCATCCTCATCGCTCGCCGGCGTCTGCGGCCCCCGCTCGGCGCCCGGGCGCACCGCGCCGCGCGGCATGCCGGGAGCTGGAGTCCGCGGGCCCCGCCCCCCGCCCGCCGCCCGCGGGTCCCGAGCCCTGCCCGGCGCCCCGGGCGGGGAGGTCAGCTTCCCGGACACTGGGAAAAGAGCGACGTCCCGAGCCACGCCCTTCCCATGGCTTTTTCCTTTCCCCGCTACCAAAGAGCTAATCGCTCCCTGCTGGGTTTCCTGCAACCTCTACCTGTGTTGGTTTCCTGCCAGGTGTGAGTGTGCGTTGCTGGGGGTGGAACCCAGCCCCCACCCCCATGCCAAGCAGGTGCCCTGCCATTGAGGGGCACCCCCGGCCCAGTTGCAGGAGTTTCTCATCCTGCCCTGTGTGTGTAGGGAGGGGTTCTTGGGGGAACAGTATGGTTGGACTTAGGGGTTGGCTGGGCACCTGCTCTGTGCCAGGTGCTTTGTGGACACGTCTGTATAATTCATTTATGCTCTCAGCAGCCTCGCCAGGCTGGTGTGACTCTGCCCATTTTACAGATGGGACCACAGAAGTGAAGGGACTGTGGACTCGCACAGCTGGCCGTGGCAGGCCGGCCCAGCCCAGGTGGGCTCCAGGTGTGTTTCCAACACCGAGGTTCCTTTCCTGTGCCCCTGCCGTAGGTCTTCAAGGATCCTGGGAGGGAGACTAGAGAGAACACAGGATCAAAGTCAGGAGGACTGAGTTCACATCCTGACTTGTCGGATGGGAGTTGGAGAGGTCTCGGGCGTAGATGAACCGGAGTCAGGCTGGAACCATCCACGGTGGCTTGCTGGAGAGGAAGGAGGAGAGACAGTTTGGGGAGTTCGCAGGGGGCTGAGGAGGAGGTGTGGGGCAGCCTGGGTCTGGAGTGCCTGTGGGGCAGGTGACAGACCAATGTCCCTCAGGTGGGGCTGTCGCCAGCCTTGGGAGTGGACACTCCCCGAAGAGCACGTGAGAAGTCTGAGAGAGGGGGGCCTTGGAAAGGTCTCTGGATCTCACAGAGGGGAGGGTGGGTCATGTCAGAGAAAACAGCAAAGCCTGGAGGGGGAGGAGCCGCCCGAGGCCTCCTGGGTCAGTCTGGATGAAACAAGGAGCCCCCTGAGGAGTGAGAGTTGAGAAGGTCAAGTTCAGGGTCTGGGAGCTGCAGAAGCCAGGTCTGCCTGCTCCAACCTGCTCCTATACATGGGCCAGAACTGAGGCCTGGAGGTGCAGGGCAGCCTGCCCCCCAGCGTGGCTCAGCAAGATGGGGGTGGGGCACATGCGGAACAGCCCCCCATACCCCCTGGGGCTGTGTCTCCTGGTGAGGAGAGTGGGCTCCGGGAAGGGCACCCCTGTTTTCAGCAAACGTTTTGGGACAGATTAATGAGGCACTGGTGGTCAAGGTGGACAGATGAGATGGGGGAAGAGGCCGGGGTAGGAAAGGAAAAATAGGGGGAGAGATACCACTTATGTGGCGGAGCCAGCCCAGATTCCCCCCACCATTGCACTGCTCTCTTGCCTGTCCCCCACTGTTCAGTGAGTTCCTTGGGGACAATGGTATCCCTGCACTACCGTATCACGGGTGCCAAAGGTACCAAACACTGGGTCTGGCTTGGGGAAGGTGACACCAGAGACACCTGGACTGGCTTGGGGATGGGATGGGTCTCCCGCCTGCAGGCTGTGCTGGAGTTTTGTCTCACTGAACTGCTTGCTCTGGACTTCCACCCAGGGACACGGTTCTCAGCGCAGGTCCATGCACACTCAGCGAAGTCAAGGCCCGAGACTGTCATTCACAATGACGTGGCCACCGCCAGAGCAGCAGCTGTCATTCAGCGAGGGCGCCACCTGGGCCAGGTGGTGGCCATGCGTCAGCTCACATCATTCTTGAGCAACCCCATGAGATCGATCCCGCTCCTCACCTCTACTTTTTTTTTTTGCGGTACTGGGGATTGAACCAGGGGCATTCTACCTCCGGGCTACACCCCCAGCCTTATTTTTTATTCTTTATTTTGAAACAGGGTCTCACTAAGTTGCGGAGGGCCTCACTAAGTAGCTGAGGCTGGCCGCGAACCCGGATCCTCCAGTCTCAGCCTCCTAAGTACTGGGATTACAAGCGTGCACCACCGCGCCCAGCTCACCTCTACATTATGGAGGATACAACAGGCTCAGAGTTCATGCACCCTTCTCAGTTGTGCTAAGAAAGGTGACAGAGAGCTAGCTGGCCTCGGAACCTGGCCTCCTTGACTCTGAAGCCAACGCCAATGACCATTCTGCTCCCCTGCCTCCCATGGAATCCCCAGCAACCCCGTAGCAGGCCCAGGTTGTGGATAAGGAACCCACGGTCCACCTCCGCAGCTGACCTTGCTGCTGGAGTTCGGAGGTGTCGGGTGGAGGCTGCACTAGCACCTTGGGCCTGGAGTGGGGAGGAAGGTTAGCCTCGCTCTCTCCCTTCCCTCAGAGCGCCGGCCTCTCCCTGGACATAGATAGTGCCCCTCTCCATAGGCACCTGAAGTCTCCCACCTGAAGTGACAACCTCCTGAAGAGGGACACAGCCACAGACCAGGTGGCAAGACCTGGAAAGTGAGATAGGATAGAATGGCAGTCAAGGGGCACAGACTCCCAGACAAGGATGCCAGCCTGGCTGCCTGGCTTGTGGCTTCCTAGCTGGGTGGCCTTGGAAAAGACACTCTCTCTGAACCTCAGTTTCTCCATCTGTAAATTGGGGGTGATAACAATGCCTGCCTCATGTGTGTGCTTGAGAGGATGCAGGAGCTAGCATGCAAGGACGGGCAATGGACACTGTCACAACACCTGCACCAAGGCCAACGAACTCTGGCTTCTGTCCTGTCACGCGTCCAGATCGGTGCCCGAGCCAGAGGCTGCCCCTCTGACCAGGGATGAGGGGAGGCAGGGAGAAAGGTCATCCCAAAGGACCCAGGCTCCAGGGCAGGGTGGCTGCCATGTCCCCATGCTAAGCCCCTGTGACCTAAAGTGACCTGGGGGTTGCTCTGCATCCAAATGGAGCTGAAGGAGCAGCCGCATCTGGGACCTGCCACCGGAGCACAGCCCAACTTGTCCCGTTTTGAACCTTGTCCTCCTCTGAGCAGCATCTCCACATCTAAGCAGCTTGCGTCACACCTGCTGGCAGTTCCCTGACAGGATGTCATTCATCCCTGCTGGGTTTTGTGCTCAGCTTCTCCCCCAAGTTCAGAGTGTCAGAACATCCTTGATTAGCCTGGACTCTTCGTTTTGTTCTTCAAGTCAAATCCAATTGTGTCACTCCTGGGTGCTGGTGCTGCGGCTTATCCTTGGTGTGGGGGTTGCTGGTTTTGAAGTGACACCTCTTCAGGTCCCCTGAGGAGAGAAAGAGGTGTGGCAGATGCAGTCGAAGAGCACACATCCGACCTGCCAGAAATATTCCTGCCTAACAGCAGGCGTTCGGAGGCCTGTGGCCCAGGTTTGGAATTTCTGCTCCATGGCTATTTAGGTACAGAACCTCTTCAAACCTCACTCTGCACCATTTACAGTATTTTTTTTTCTGATCTACACCCCCTAGCCCTATTTTATTTTTTATTTTGAAACAGGGTCTCACTAAGTTGCTGAGGCTGGCCTCGAACCTGCAATCCTCCTGTCTCAGCCTCCCAAGTACTGGGATTACAGATGTGTACCACCACGCCCGGCCAATTTGCAGTATTTAAATCATGATGTTATTCATATTTCTTAGTGCTATTACATGTAATAAATGTCAGCTATTGTGACTCATCACCTACTATGTGCTGTGTCCTGGACCAGAAGCTCATTTCCAAAGAGGTTAAACCCTGGTTCTAATATTTATAACAAGCATGTGGCCATGCTTTTACCTAGAACTCCCTCCAATTGTCAGCCTGAATCGAGCCAGGGGGTTTCAGTTTCAGACATGAATGAGATCCAGACCCTGAGCTCTTAGAACCTCAATGTCCACACACTCCAGGAGGCGCCGTTGCCCTCGGGAAAGGGCAGTCAAGCGTCTAGAGGAAGGGGCGCCTCCTCCCATCTGCGCAAAGCTATGGCAAGCGCTGGCAGCGATGCACCACACACACCTTGGCCTGGGCGCTGCTCCCTTCAACCAGCAGGGGGCGCGCAGCAAACTCTCCAGTCTGCCCCAGCCGGGAGTGTGGTTGGCGACTCAGCTTTACCAGCAGGGGGCGCATCCGCCTGTCCCAATCCTTGGGGAACTGCTTCCGCAGCAGCAGCAGCCCCCCAACACCCCCACACCGGCCCACGTGCTCCCGTCTGCATCTCATGGCTCCCTTTCCAGAAGCTCAGCTCTCGGGAATGAAGCCCTGACAACTGGCCTAACTCTTAGCAGCTTCTCCCCTCTCAGCATCTCTCTGGCTCCCGCGGATGCGATTCCACAGGTTGATCACACATGCGCCCGCACTGGTCCGGTATCTTTCCTAGATGTCTAATCCTCACCCACGTGGGAGAGGCGGCTGCAATGGAAGGTGCAGGTCCGCAGAGGTGTTCTGGTTCCTTCCTGGCCTTGGACCCTCCTGCTCATTCTACCCTCCATAGCTGTGGCTCCTCCCTGGCCGGGTTGGGATGGGGGTAGAAGAAGGAGGGAAGGGCAGAAAAGATTTTCCTTGCCTGGCGACCTTGGTCCTCTGCTATAACTGCTCTGGGTCAAAGCAGATGACGCAAAGCTGGTTCTTTTTTTTTTTTTCTAGGCAAGTTGTTTTGGGGCTTCTTTGGTACCCCTGTTACAGTGGAAGTGGCACTGTGGGTTCTTTCCCTCAATTCAGATACGATTTTCTGAAAGGGGAATTAATATTAACAGGCAGCTCGGTTGCAGCTTAAACAAAATTTTATTACAAAGTCAGTAGGAAAGTAGAAAGGGAAGAGAAGAAAAGCAGCATACACGCTAGAGAGCCTGAAAGTGAACTCTGCCCCTCCCTCAGACCCCCACCCCTTAAATACAGTTTCCACATCGGTATGTTCTTATCAGCGTTACCAGGGCAACGAGCTAGTAACTTATTTTGGGGGGGCAGGTGGTACCTTCTAGTCTACCTGTTTTTTTTTTTAACCTCTATTGTATGGGCTGTAATGGTTTAACCCATGGAGTTTACCTTTCTCATACTGAGGCTGAGTCACAAAGAATAGGAGGTAAACAGGGGCATTAGTTGTAGCTAGTGCCGCTGTGTGTAATCTCTAAGAGCAAGGCATAAAGCTCTTGCTTTCTTTATGGTTTTAAAATGTGCTAGGCAGAGTCCCTGTGATCTTAGAGCTAAAGGCCTTAACTGCCTCTATGGTGCTCTTAAGTCTCTGCGTGCTTCTAAGGCCAGAGGCTTTAATTGACTTTACATTCTTACTGTGGGTTAATCATTAGGACAAAGGGGAAGAAGGAGAAGGGAGGGGGAGCTCTTGGAATGTAACAGAGCTACCTCCTCTCCCTGCCTGAATGACTGCCCTTTA
>PVJS01002576.1:0-52299 GCA_004027185.1 Glis glis
GAGAGAGAGAGAGAGAGAAAGAGAGAGAGAGAGAGAGAGAGAGAGAGAGAGAGAGAACGTTCGCGCGCGCGTGTGCGTGAGCTGAGGCTGGCTGCGAACCCGGATCCTCCGGTCTCCGCCTCCCAAAGTACTGGGATTACAAGCGTGCGCCACCACAACCGGCTTTTTAACTTTCTTTTATTCATTTTAAGTTTTCAAGTTGATCACGAAAGTTGACAACCACATATTTGCAAATAAAATGAAATGAAAAAAGTGAAAAATTAGAATTAAAATGTCATTATTATTGTGGGACACAGGAATGCATTTCTATGGCCATAGGATTCCATGATAATTCATTGCAACAGTTGATTAAAAATAATATGTGAATATACTAAACAGGATAAGTGATTTTAGAAAAGAAAACATTACAATGATTCTTTATATGACCTAAATATTTCACTTCAGGGTCATTTTTTCATAATTTTAAAGATACTATCATACAAAAAGTAACAAAATATTTTATGACGAAATTCAAGGCAAGGAGTTCACTTTCAACCTTCACATTTTCATTCAGCGCTTACTATGAAAAGTGCACATTAATGTAAAAATTCAATCAGTCCTTACACCAATTGTTTGGTTTGAGCTTTCTGAGATTCCAATTTAACAAAGACTCTATTTTTCCTGGTTCTATAGACAATAAGACAAAGAGACATTTGGGGCATTATTAACATTTATTTATGAAAAATACATGAATAGCTAGCTAAATAGATTTTAGGAAGCACTATGCCAAAAAGGAATAATAATAATTTGTATTTTTCCTAAGGAAAATTTCCTAATTCCTAATTAAAAGACAAAAATACTTCAAGAACTTCTTGAAACTTAGTATATTTATTTATTTTTTTTTTACTTTTAGCTCACTCTTCCCTGTTTGCCAATGTGGAATATCTAGCAGTATTCTTAAAATTTCTGTCTACTTTTCTTCCATAATTCTCTGCCTTTCCCATTCCTTTCCTGTGTTTATGATTCATTGCCTCATTTACTAATAGATCTGACATTTCTAGGTTTCTAAAGCATAAATATTTCCAAAATTATATCATCATTCTCCTCTTGACTGTCTTTTTCATAGTTTTTTATTGGTTTGTGTTCTGGTTTTGGTCTTTTTATATAGATATTTTCTATGGTTCCTTGGAAAATCTGCTCTAATTCTCTTGCTTGATAATCATCACAATTAATCATCACGATTATAATTATTTGCCAACATATAATTAGTAATAGAAGAATGATGTTTCTTGATTACAGATTTGTTATTTTTTAATTTCTAATTGAAGTTCAGAAATTTTACAGTGCATTCATTATTTTGTTCTATACTTAGTAAAACCATTTATTCTGAAAAACCAGTGTTTCCTATTTTGCTAAGGAAAATCATGTTTCTCATATATTTTCTCTGTCAGCTTATTTCTCTCATTCAGGAATAATTCTTAAATATTTATGAAACTTCCTCAAAGTTTATTGTAAACTTAATACAATTTCTAATTTACATAGTTTTCTAGGTTACTTATTTTTCTATTCATTCTCATTGAATGTAAATTATATATTAAATAAAAGAATGTTTGTTAACTCATATTTGTCCTCATAAATACACTGTTAACTTAAGAACTATTATGGAGATAAACTGGAAATTTTGTGAAGATTTTACCCCTCCTTACTATTCTACTTAGTATAGAGTCACTATTTCTGAGTCATTAGATTGTTACCTTTTTAAAATATATTTCAAATTTCAGTGATTATAAAAACATTAAGATCTGTAACTTTACTTAATAAATTTCATTTCTACTGAAATTTAAATTTTTTTTTTTTTTGTGGTACCAGGGATTGAACTCAGGGGCGTTCTACCTCCGTGCTACGCCTCCGGCCCTATTTTTTATACTTTATTTTGAAACCGGGTCTCACGAAGTTGCGGAGGGCCTCACTAAGTAGAGAGAGAGAAAGAGAGACAGGGAGAGAGAGAAAGAGAGAGAGAGAGAGAGCTGAGGCTGGCCGCGAACCCGGAACCTCCGGTCTCCGCCTCCCAAAATACTGGGATTACAAGCGTGCGCCACCATGCCCGGCTTGAAATTTAATTTTTGATAATATAAATTTTCCAAAATTCTATTATTCATTTACTTTGGATTAAATTGTAAACTACTACTAATTTGTGCGTGTGTTTGTGTGTGTGTGTGTTACTGGGGATTGAGCTCAGGGGCATTCTATCACTGAGCTACACCTACACCCACAGCTCTATTTTTTTTTTTTTTGAGACAGGGTCTCACTAGGTTGCTGAGAGTCTTACTACTGCTCAGAGTGTCCTCGAACCTATGATGATCCTCCTGTCAGCCTCCCAATGACTACGATTACAGACATGTGCCACCACACCTGGCTACCAAATCTGTTTTTTTTTTTTGGTGCCTTATAATAATACATTGTGATGAATTTCAGGGTGATAGAGGCATACATGCACACAACACTTAAGACCTCCCTCAGTTCCCGCTGCACTCTTCCCTCCCCACCTTCCCATGCACAACACTATGATTGGCGTTGATAAATTTGTATATGTATACCATGTCCATTGAAGTGTCTTCAAATCCTCCTCCTCCCTCTCCCCTCCCTCAGATCCCCTCCCTCACTCCACTAAGGTTTCTCCCCCTCTGTCTGGAGCTCCCCGTGTCCCAATTTCTCCCTAGCTTCCACATATGAGGGAAAACATCTGACCTTTCACCTTTTGTGACTGACTAATCTCACTTAGCATAATATTCTTCAGTTCCAGCCATTTTCCTGCAGATGACATAATTTTGTTTTTCTTTATGGATGAGTATAATTCCATTGTGTATATATTCCATAGTTTTGTAATCCATTCATCAGTTGATGGACACTTTAGCTGGTTCCATAGATTGGCAATTATGAATTGTGCTGCTATGAACATAGCTATGCATGCATTACTATGGTAGTCTGGTATTAATTCTTTAGGGTAGATACCCAGGAGTGGTATAGCTGGGTCATATGGTAGGTTCATTCCCATTCTTCTGAGAACCCTCCACACTGTTTTCCAAAGTGGTTGCACTAATTTGCAATCCCACCAACAGTGTATCAGATTTACTACTTCTCCACATTCTCGCCAGCATTTATTATTGTTTATGTTTTAATGATTGCCATTCTAATTGAGGTTAGGTGAAATCTCAGGGTAGTTTTGATTTGCATCTCTCTGATTGCTAATGATGTTGAGCATTTTTTCATATATTTATTGGCCATTTGTATTTCTTCTTTTGTGAATTGTCTATTTAGTTCACTTGCCCATTTTTTAATTGGGTTATTTTTTTTTGGTGGTGAATTTCTTGAATTCTTTGTATATTCTAGATATTAGTCCTCTATTTTGTCAGCTCTCTCTTAAGGTTCTTGATAGTTTCCTTTACTGCACAGAAGCTTTTCAGTTTAATGCAATTCTATGTATTAATCCTCATTTTAATTTCTTGTGCCACTGGGGCTTATTGAGGAAATTTTTACCCATGCCTATATGTTGAAGCACTGGTCCTATGCCCTCTTTAAGTAACTGCAAAGTCTGTGGTCTATCTTCCAGACCTTTGATCCATCTTGAGTTGACTCTTGTGCAGGGTGAGAAAGTGAGATTTATTTTCATTTTTCTACATATGGATAACCAGTTATAGGGATTGCATTGACTCTGTATATCACTTTTGGTAGGATGGCCATTTTGATGAAATTTTTCAGACTCGCTTTTTATTGCAAATTCTATTAATATCATAAGTACTGCATCTCCCAAGTTTGGATCTGAAGTTGCTTTAACATTTTCTTGATACTCTGATTCAATTTTATTTCCCCAAAAGCAAATCTGTAAGATTTATCTGGAGAATCCATTTACCTAAACACTCACCAGTTAATTCTAATATAATAGTCAAGGTCAAGAAAAACGCTCTAGAAAATATCAACATGCATCAATAATTAATATTGTGAACATTCCTTAAGTTAGCTGAGATTCAGTAACTTCTTCCATAAAATGAAGTATTTGGGTTAATAGTCTGCCATTCTCCTGAAAGTCTAGATTCCCAACATAAAATATCCAGAAAATTCAAATTAGGATAATTTTAGTTTTTTAAAAGCATCTTGCAAAGGCATAGGCATAAAAGAATGTTAAATTTGTAGAATATAATCTGTTAACTCACCTGTGCTTAAAAGGGAAACATAATTAGCCACTGCACTGAACAATGTTCTCTGGTTGCTATTTGGTAACAAAGTAGCTAAAATAATGAAGCCAGGAATCATTTGGTTTGATATAATCCAAATAAGGAATTTTGGGAGAAAATTTAGTTTGGAAAAATGTAGAGTGAATGTAGAGGAACACACAGGGGTTCTGCTGTGGGTCTGATTTATGTACTAATATTTAGTTTATTTTTGGAATGCACATATTATAGTCTGCTTTGCCTGTAGTTATGTCTTCTATTAATTTTGTCTTTAATGTAGCATTAATGTCACTATATCTTCCAGAAATTTCTTAAAGCATTCTTCATTTCAATGGCATATTTTCAAAAATGACTTGGAATTTTTTGTAACCACTGTAGTTGTTCTATATAATTTCTATCTTTTTCTGAAATACTGTCTTAATGAAGATAGTAAATTAGTCAAATAAAAATATGGCCATTAGTTAATAATAGGGCTTACAATTGTGTTACGGACCAGTCAAATCTGTTAGCATAGTTTTGTTAATAGTTAAAATTTTCTAGAGTTTAATTTTTGTTTCTTAAAGAAAAGAAATGGAGATCCAAGAAAAAATAAGTTGATTTGGAAGAGTGTAGTCAGAATAAACAATAGGAGGATACAAAAGTCAATAGGAGGAATATCTCCTTGAAGTGTAAATTACCATGTCTTGTCTTAAATATAAAATTTTAAGTATTTTATATTTGATTAGAAAGATTACAAATATAATTTTTTATTTTCTGAAAACATAGAGTTTTTCTGAATCTAGTGTAGAAAATATAGTGTCTTCTTTGCATATAAAATACCACTTTACATAAAAATTATGAGAAGGGGAATTTTTCTTTAGAAATTTGTTTTCTTTCTTAAAACATATTTATTATTAAGAAATTCATGAGTCTATCATTACTTCCTACATGAGATTGGTAATATTACTACAAATAATTTGTCTTTATATTTTTGTTTAAATCTGCCAAAGCTTTCTTGATATACAGTATTTGAATAGTGATAGATGGTGTTTAATATAATACACACACATTTTGTTTATGTTTCTCAATAATATTATACTTTAAAAAATTACACTTAACATCTATACTCCTGGAAACATCTCTTATTAATTAAAATGAAAAAGTGGCAATTAGAAAATAACAGGACAATATCATTGAATTTTTATTAAACATAGCCATATTAACAATTGGAAGTTTGAGAAAATTAAAAATCTGAATTTTTCTACAATAAAACTTGAATTTGGACCTGTTAACTATTTGCTTTTTTTTTTTTTTTCCAGTACGGGGGATTGAACACAGGGGCATTCTACCTCCAAGCTACAACCCCAGCCCCATTTTTTTATTCTTTATTTTAAAACAGGGTCTCATTAAGTTGTGGAGGGCCTCATTAAGCACTAAGTAGCTGAGACTGGCCATGAACCTGCAATCCTCCTGTCTCAGCCTCCCAAGTACTGGGATTACAAGCGTGTGCTACCACGCCCAGCTACTTATTTGCTTTTTTAATCTCTAGTTCTTAACAATGATAAAATTGATTTGAGAGAAAAATCTATTTTGTCAACTTTATGATATTCTATATAAATATCTTGGTACTTACATTTAGAAAGTCATACAAAAAGTAACTGAACCATAATTATGAGGTATAAGCAATAGTGTATTTCCTCCTCAGTACTGACGTAACATTTTTAATTATCATTTTTAAATTGTACTTTCTATGTTATATTGTAGGTTATTAGTTAACATCTCTGTTAGATTATATAGCTTTAACATATACTCAAAGGAGTTTTTTCTTTTAATATTATTTTTGTAATTTTGTTTAAAACGTTAACTAAATGTTCATATGTGACATATACCATCATTTTGATAACCTTATTTTGATATTTCCTTTTTTAAGTATTTAAACCCAGAGTGACTCTTTAATTTTATTGTTACATATCTAAATATTTAACATTTATCATTATTATTATTATTATTATGGAAAAAATTATTCAAGTGTTCTCAATTGTTTACAATTCTATTTGCAAAGCAAATAAATTGAGTCAAATATCCAATAATAGGCTATTTAAAGGGTAGCATAAGTAAACATGATTATTTTACAAAAATATGCTCATATGATTTAATGTTAGGTAAAGTTTAATTATTTAACTCTATTATTAATGCTTTTACAATATGCTACAATCAACAATTATGTTTTGCCTGCACACTGTTGGGAGGCAGTCCTTAATGGGCTGCCAACACCCCACATGTTAACTTTTGTTTAGGACTACTTATTCATGTGTGTGTGTACGACTGCTGTATTGATCTCCTATTGCTTTGAATTGAAAGAAAGGAAACTTTTAATAACAGACTAATCTTGCAGTGATCCTATCTGTGAAAATCATTCTAAGGCCTAAGTCCCTAATTACCATGAGGTAGTTTGAACCAAAGCAGTAACTGTCTCTTGCCTTGTCTCTTTTGTATGTGGATTTTTAATCGTACTCCAGTAGTACTGAATAATGGGGCGTTATATTCTGATATCTAGGACATAAACAGAGAGAAACATTTTTCTACAGATCTTGTTTCCTAGATGATAAGTACTATGAAACTGAAATTTGGGAAGTAATAAGGGTATGTTCTTGGAACCAGAGAATGAGGAAAGGAATGGCAGACCTATAGCATGTTCCTAATTTGATATATCATTATCACCTTTCATCCTCTGCCACGTGCACAAACCTTATGCATAAAAATTCTGTAGCAGTAAGAATATTTTAGTTTAAATGGGCACATAGGATGGTAGGTTTGGAGGAATACAAGTAAATAATGCTTAATTCTAGAACAGTTATATCCATACATGGACTTAGGCCAAATATGAAATATGAAATCCAAGGAGGTAAGAATCTCAAAGTCCATTAATATTGCTGACTAGAGTCAGGGATGTGGTGGAGGGTTGAGATGATATTGCAGGGTTCCAGAGGCACTTAAATTTGCATATCAGTATGATTCAGGATGGAAATAGGAAAAAGGAAGGTTTTTTTAAAAAAACTCTATGAGATTTTCTTCAGTTGTCTATCAAACTTGCGTTTGATATTCTGCTTTACATTGCTGGATGGGTGAGACTGCTTTACCCTCAGCCTATTACTTGACCAAAGGCTCAGAAGTAGGTCTCATTTATGGAATTATCACACAAATAAAATTAGGAAATTTCATTAAAGCTATTACAATGTTAGGCATTTTTTTTGTATTCAACTATTATATTTTATATTTGTCAATGCCTTTTCCAAAATAATAGTGAAGCCATATAGCATTAAGGCAGATAGACTTGTTAAAATATATCTTTAATTTTCAGAGATACACAGGCCACTGACTATTTCACACACACCTGTCAGGCAAGCCCCCTGACTTCAACCTTTGAATGTACTGTTCACTCTGGAATGCTCCTTTCCAAGATATCTGTTTGGCTCATTCCCTTATCCTCTTCAGGTTTTTACTTCAAAACCTGTTCAGTGAGTCCTTTCCTAAACACCTAATTTAAAATTGCTGATCTCTCCTGATATTTACTATACCTATCATTGCTTAATTTTCCTCCAATATCGGTTTAGATATGTTATTTCATTTATTCCTATCTATCTGCAATAGGAAATAAAATGTTTCAGGAAGTCACCAATTTGTATTGAATATTTAAGACTCTGTCTGGAGCAATGCCTAATAAATAGTAGTATAAATAAGATAAATGAATATGAATGAATAGTTAATGAAATGATACTTTAAATCAGAACCCAATATCCCAATCTCTAATCATATCAATCTGTATAATCATGTTGGTGACCATCCTGCAGCACGCACCTGAGGGGAAAAGAATGATGCAGACCCAGAGCAGATTGAGAAGAGCAGGCCAAGGAGCCTCACTCTTGGGCAAAGGCCCTGCTGGACACTGGTCCACAGCTTTTATTCATTCTTGAGGGAGGAGGTTGAGGTAAGGATGGGACTGCATACATGCAGAGCTCGGGAGGTAAAATTTAACTAGTATACATACAGCAAGGGCTAGAGGTTAACGTTTAACTTGGCTGGCTGCAGAATAATTGTAGAGAGTTTTTGAGATAGCATTTAGAAATAAAACCACTGAGAATGTGCAGAAAATCCTGAGACAATGTTTGACAAGTGGGATATTTGGGAGCAGGCGCCAGCAAGAGACCCAGGAACATTTACCTTGGAGGAATAGGCTGCTTTCATCCAGCTCATCAGTCTGATCATGGCTTTCCATGACCCTTAGACCTTTCCAAGGCAAATGTTAACCTGTTTCTGGCAGTCGCATCCTCCACAATTGTACCTTTATTTTATTTCATTTTTATTCTTCTTGCTCTTTGATTTCTTAGAGACTGCCAGGCCACTACAATCTTCAAATTTTCTCTCAGGCTCTATATGTCTTGCTGCCTTTGGTACTCTGTACTTGATCATTGGAACTATTTGTTCATCAAAATCATCACTTCCTTTATGTTGTTTACCATATAAATTCTAAATTCAAGATCCACTCTTCAATCTACCCTAAATGAATTCATAATTGAATTACTAGGTGTAGACAGAACAAAAAAAAAGAAGTCAGAACAAAAGACAAGCAGAATTTTTGAACATAAACCCCAAACCACACACACCTCGACTTTAGGAGGGACAGAGTGGTGAGTGGAAATAGTGTCTGTTAGGGACATGACTGAAAGTCTGAGGCACATCAGATCAGCTGCATTCTCCACTTGGTCCATTCTAAATGTGCTCTTGGAAAGGATGAGAGTGAGCCACTTAGTCGCTCACTTTTCACAGTCCAGTGTGCCATTCCTGGTCTCCTGTTGACCACCTTTGACCAAATTGAACTTCTAGATTTGATACAATAAGAAAATGAAAGTGATTAAATGTTCCTTGTTAGAAGAGATCTCAAAGCAATGGAGCCGGTATGGCACATGCCTGTAATCGCAGTTCTTGGGAGGCTGGGACAGAAGGCACAAGTTCAAGGAGACGTTTAGCAACATAGTGAGACTCTCAGCAACCTAACAAGACCCTGTTTACAAACAAAATATAAAAAGGGCTGGGGATGTGGTTTAGAGATAGAATGTCCCTGAGTTGAATCCCCAGTACCACACACACACAAAAAAAGCATTGGGGTGAACATTAGAAGAGTATGACTTACTTTTCATTCTGTGATCAGCTTACACCACTGTAGATAAAATAAAATCTAGAAGGGAAATGATAGGATTTTACTGAAGATAAAAGGGGAATGCTAAATTGTATATTTGCATCTAAAATTACATGGACTGAATAAATGTAAAATATTTTCTTAACTATTTTCGCTCACCACATTTCTCACCATTCTATGGAATTCAATACAAATAATTAAATTACTTTTTCCTCTTTCTTTTCTTTCTTTCTTTCCTATTTATTTATTTATTTATTTATTTATTTATATTTGCAGAATTGGGGATTGAACCCAGGTCTTCACTAATGCTAGGCAAGCATAGTGCCACTGAGCTACATACCTATCTCTAATTACAATTCTTGTTGAATGACACTTTTGATATTGTTTACCTTATTTTTTTAATAATATGGTATCTCTAAATGCTTATAGTATATATGGTACAATTTTAAGTGCTTTACGAATATGTTGTTAAACACTTAAAATGATATAGGAAGAAGATACTGCTGTTATTCATACTTTTTCAAAATAAGTCCAGGCAGGGGTATAACTCAGTGGTACAACTCTTGCCTAGTATGCATAAGGCCCTGAATTCAAACCCCAGTGCCATGAAAACAACATGGGTTTTTTTTGTTTTTAAATATTTTCATTGATGCATTGTAATTATACAACACAAAAAGATTCAAAGTCATACGACCATACATGCACATATCACTCACCCCACCCCATTTTCCTCTCCTTCTGCCATGTACATGTTATTAATGAGATCAATAGTGATACCTTCGTAAATGAACATAACATTATATGAGCTGTTTTCTTCCTCAATCCTCTTTTTTCCCCTTCTCACCTCCCTCTCTTAATCCCCTTTCATTATTTTACTGGTATTTCTCCTTATTTATTGAAAGTCCCATTTGTTTCCAATTTCTCTCTTGCTTCCACAAATGAGAGAAAACATATGACCTTTGATTTCTGAGACTGGCTGATCTCACTTAGGATAATATTCTCTAGTTCCATGCACTTTCCTGTAAATGACATAATTTTGTTCTTTATGTCTGAATAAAATTCTATTGTGTACCATATTTTCTTTACCAATTAATCTGTTCAAAGACACCTAGGTTGGTTCCATAATTTGATTATTGTGAATTGTGCTGCTATAAAAAACAGATATGCATGTATAAGTATTCTGTCATCATGAAGACAGTATTCTGTCTTCAGTTCTTTTAGAAAGATACTAAGGAGTGGTATCGCTTAGTTATATGGTGGTTCTACTCCTTCTATTTTGAGAAAACTCCATACTGAGCACCATAGAGGTAATACTAGTTTATAATCCAATCAACCATGTATAAAAATTCCTATTTCCCTGAATTCCATTCTAACTAGAGTTAGATGGAATCTCAGTGTGGTTCTGTTTTGGATTTCCCTGATTGCTAATGATGTTGGGCATTTTTTCAAATATTTGTTGGCCATTTGTATTTTTTGAGAACAGTCTAATCAGTTTAATTGTCCGCTTTTATTAGATTTTTTAAAAAGTTTTACATTTTTTAAATTCTCTCTAATTCCTAGATATTAGTCTATTAGAGAAGTAGCTGGCAAATATTTTCTCCCATTTTTAGGCTCTTTTTTCAGACTCTTGATGATTTCCTTTGCTGTGCAGAAGCTTTTTGATTTGATGCCATCCCATTTATTAATTCTTGGTTTTATTACCTGAGTTTTGGGTGTTTTATTGAGGAAGTTTCTGTCAGTGCCTATATGTTGGAGAGTTGGTCCTATGTTTTCTTTTAGTAACTTCAAAGTTTCTAGTCTAATTTCTAGGTATTTGATCCATCTTGAGCTGATTTTTGTGCAGGGTGAAAGATAGGGGATCTCATTTTTCTTCTATGTATGGGTATTCAGTTTTACCAGCACCGCTTGTTGAAAAGGCTGTTTTTTCTTCAACATATGTTGTTATCATCTTTGTCAAAAGTCAACTGGCTACAAGTGTGAGGATTTATCTCTATAGCATCTATTCCATTGGTCTATGTATCTGTATTTATGCAAATATCATGCTGTTTTTGTCACTATAGTTCTGTAGTATAATTTGAATCAGATAATGTGTTGTCTTCAGCATGAACCATGGTTCTTATTGATCAGAATTGAATTGGCCATTCTGGGCCTTTTGTTTTTCCATATGAATTTTAGAACCATTTTTTTCTAGGTCTGTGAATTGTGAAATTGGTATTCTGATAGGGATTACATTGAATCTATAGGTCACTTTTGGTATTATGGACATTTTAACAATATTTATTCTGCCTCTCCAAGAACATGGTAAGGTTTTCCATCTTCTAATGTCTTCTTCAATTTCTTTCTTCAGTGTTCTATCATTTTAATTGTAGAAATCATTCACTCCCTTGGTTACATTTATTCCTAGGTATTTTATTACTTTTTAGGCTATTATGAGTGAAATTGTTTTCCTGATATATTTTCTTTAGAAGATTCATTATTAATAATAGAAAAGCTTGGTTTCAAACTTATTATTCTTCTTATATTGATCTCATCAAGGGCAAAGTTTTCTTTTAACTGCTTGATAGTGCCAATCATTCACCCTTGAAATACATTCTTCCACAGACTTCTATGCTACTCTAATGTGGCTTGTGTTCTAACTATCTGGATGCTAATGTATCTTTCTAACCACACCTTAAATATTAATAGGCCTCAGGATGCTATTTTAGTTCAATTTATAGATTAATCTGTATGTTCTCTTTGGGTTATTTAGTGTACTTATCTGTTTTTAACTTTATATCTACTCAATCCATAAACATTACCCTAAAATATAGTTACCCAATGGATATATTTTAACCACAGACTCTTTAAGTTGCACCTATTCAAAACTGAACCCATAAAATTTCTCCACAACCTTGAAATTTTTTATGCAATGTAAATACAGGTAATAGCAACCTACATATATATAGCAGAATGATTCTTAGATTCCTCATATCATGTACAATTCTGCTATAGTCCTAAAAGTTCATGTTGGAAAAAATATTTTTACTTCTATTTGTAAAAATTAACATTGTATAAATTTTCTTTTATTTTTCCACATAGAGTAAAAATAAAGAAATCATAATTAGCCAGGTGTGGTGGCACACACCTGTAGTCCCAGAACTTGGAAGGCTGAGATAGGAGGCTCTCAGGTTCAATGCCAGCCTCAGTAACATAGCAGGACTCTCAGTAACCTAATAAGATCCTGTTTCATACTAAAAAATAAAAAGGGCTGGGGCTTGGAGGTAGAATTTCCCTGTGTTCAATTCCAGTACCACAAAAGAAAATCAGAATTGTTTACATTTCCCTAGCTGCTGAGAAGATAAATACAGTTTATGCATTGGTAAAATTGAATATAAATAATGAACTCATATTTATGTGTCACAATTTTAATAAGCAATTTATCCCTTATGAAAAATACAAATTAATTGTTAAATGATAAACATTCTAATAAATAAATTTTTCTAAGAAATACTATATTAAAGATGAATAGGTAAGTTTATATAAGGTAATCTCAATGTGGAAAAGAAGGGAAAATACTGACTATTCAACTAACAATAAAAAAAAAATCTGTGGGAATACTAATGACAATGTGAATTGTTATTGAAGTTGAGTCAGTTCATCAAAAACTAAATATGTATCCATCAAAGAAGTAGTTTCTTTCTCTGTTCAATAGCTTTGTGAAGTTTCCTTATTATTTGGCAATTTAAGTTGGAGGATAAGCCTGAGATTCAGACATTAACTTATTAGCTTTCTATTTTCTACTTCCTTTACTTTCATTGTGTTCATGAAAATCCAAAAAACAAAAATAATTAGCACCCCCAAATTAACCATGCTTAATATTCTTCTACAAATGAAGAGAAGGTAATATTTATATATAATGTGTATACATATATATATATGTGTAATATATATCTCTGTATAATATATAAATTGCCAGCATGTTCCCTTTATGTATATGAAGATATACAGATATAGAATATCTATATTCATAGATATATAAAGAAAATATTAATACATGCCTTCATCATTTATATGGTCTTTGTGGAATTTAACAAACAATTCAAACAAAAAATGTTATAATCTTCACAGTAATGGTGTATATAACTGGCTACCTATATGATGTTAAGAGCTTCTAACCTTAGTTTCTGGAAAACAAACTTCACTTACAATAATCAATAATTATATTTACTAATGTAAGTTAGTTGCCATCAAATTTTTAAAATACAATCTACAATTTAAAATGCATGTTTTTCTTTAAATATAAATGATAAAAATAATTGATGAGAGAATTAATGTTCAAATCTGTATAAAAGAAACAGGACAAAATACAAAAGGTGTACAAGGAAAACTTAAAAATTTAAATATTAGAAGGAGTATTAAATGCAATTTAAAGGAAAATGAAAATGTAACAAACATCTTTAATCTTTCCTAACATTAGTTGAAATAATACTAAGAAAAGGCTAGTTATAAATGTTATTCATGATAAAGGAGAAAATAGTATTAATAAATGTTTATTGAATTCAAAAAATGTAAGAAATTATGTTATTTTCTTTACTTCATTGCCTTTTTTTTAAAGGGAAGACTGTCATACAATTTATATCAAAAAATAAAATCTTATCGACTGATACAAATTCTAATCGTAAATGTAAAACCTGAAACTATAAAGCTTCTGAAAGAAAACATAAATAAAATACTCCATGATATTGGTCATGGCAATGAGATCTTAGATAACACTCCTAAAGCACAGGCCACAGGGTGAAAAGAGACAAATTAGGTTGCATCAAAATAAAAAGCATTTGCCTAAAGGAAACAATTAACAGAGTGATTAGACAACCTACAGTATAGCAAAAAATATTTGCAAACCATATATTTAATGAAGGCTTAATACCCATACATATAGGAAATAGCTACAACTCAGCATTTTAAAAAAGTAGGCAAAAGACTTGAATAAAAACCTTTCCAAAGATTTACAAATGGCCAACAGGTATATTAAAATGTGATAAAGGTTACAAAACCTCAGGGAAATGCACATTGATATCAAGATGATATATCACCTCATGCTTGTTAGGTTGGCTATTATTTTTTTAAATGTAAAAGCATGGAAAAATGTGGAGAAATTGAGGCAGGCAGAGGACCTGGGAACAGGAAGGATTAAAAGCAACCATTTATATAAGGAACAAAAAACAGGAAAATTTAATAAGATATAAGGGAAAAAATGACTTGGCAAGGACTATGAAAATCAAAACAAAACTTTAGCCCCTTTTGTGGGCCACATTCTGAGGACAACCAGTTTAAACAATTCCAACTGTTGAAATGGGGTTGTCTTCTCTTATAGTCTCCTTGTCCAGTGGATTTCAATGAATGAAGTCCAAGGACTAATGAAGGGAATAGAAATACAAAAGTTTATTTTGTCAGGGAAAGATAGAAGACAAAAATAGCTCCCCTGCCTCATCCGGGGGAGAGGTTCCGAAAAGAAAGTAACCACAAAAGCTCTAGGGATGTGGGCTTTTAAATCTTACTGTGGTTCCCCATCTGCTATTTTATGATTGATCAGAATTGGGTTTTGGGAGACCAATGTCTTTTGACCAATTTCAATCTTTAATTTGAATTGTTATCTTGTGAGCTGGTGGGCCCTGAACTCCTATCCCCCACTGGCCTCTCTCCTCCCTGCTCACCTTCCCCCACATCACAGAACATAATACAGATAGCCTTTTTTAATTCCTCCTGTTCCCAGGTCGTCTGACATGCTTCATGCTCCCCCTCCCCCAATGAAGTGACCCTAAGGGCTGTTAGGGAAAAGAGATGATCTCTCTAATTGATTGGAGCTGGTAGGGAGCACTGTCAGAATATGAAAGTCAGGGTCTCAGGAAGTAGATGATCTAGTGGATCACAGAGAAAAGAATCCTTCATATGAGGTTTCATTCTCATAACTATCTGTAACTGGAGGGCTGAAGAAGCTTGATTATCTTAGCTCAAAGTTATTCATGGTGATTCAGTGAGCATCTACACGAAAAACTGACACATTAGTACATTATACAATAACCCAGATATCTTGCCATAATGGTTTTTTCAACAACCCTTTATCTTAGGCCATTCATCTGTTAGCATATTAAATTGGAAGCCAGGTAGCCAACCCAGTTGTAATAGACTATGAGTCATTATATATAACATTGTGAAAAGTCCTGGTAACACAAAGCCTGAAGAAACCAAGCATGTTGTCTTTAACTTAGTTTAAATGGGCCTTTTGTCCATAGGATTTTGAACAAGACTCAGATCCTCCAGGAGTTTCCAAGAATAGAAATCTCCACTTTTTGTAGTGTCTGGTGGTTCTGGACCTGTAAAACCTCAAGAATGATAGGTTTAACTTTAAAGCATATTATAAGGACTTAACTGGAGAGAGGTTTTGGGCATTGGTGTCATATATTTTTTTTCTGCACAACTCCTTTTTTTTTTAGCCCTGAAATAGCATATTGCCTCTGGTTATACTTTTTATCTGGATGTTCAAGATCTAGCAGGTAGCTCTATGTTGGACAGACATTTTTTTTTTTTTGCAGTACCGGGGATTGAATCCAGGGGCGTTCTACCTCCGAGCTACACCCCTGGCCCTTTTTTTTATATTTTATTTTGAAACCGGGTCTCATGAAGTTGCGGAGGGCCTCACTAAGTAGAGAGAGAGAGAGAGAGAGAGAGAGAGAGAGACAGGGAGAGAAAGAGAGAGAGAGAGAGCTGAGGCTGGCTGCGAACCCGGATCTTCCGGTCTCCACCTCCCAAAGTGCTGGGATTACAAGCATGCGCCACCACGCCCAGCGACAAACATGTTTTCTAACATTATTTTGCTGTTAAGATCAGTCAAGGCTTCTCAGGATTACTCTTAGGGACTTGATGAGGCTTTACCTCTACCAGTTGTTCCATCTGCCAGGACATGTCATGGTCTTGCTGACCATCTGGCTTCCCTTGAACCATAGGGGACATTTCCCTCTTCGGTTGCCCTCCTTTTTGCAGTATATTTGCTGGGAGCTCCTAGTCTCTGGGGCCTTCATGATCCCCTTGTTCCAGGGTCAGATGACTTACCAGAATTGCAGGGCCCTTTATCGAGGTCCCAGTATTCCCTGCATCCTATTTGACCTTGGAGGGTGAGGGCCACAATATTGTCTATTCTTTTTTAGCTCTTTTATTTCCTTATTATTTTCTAAGTCTCTGTTGTTGAACATATAGGTCAGTTTCACCAATCCTTTTAAGCTGTCTTGCAGGTGACAGCTTTCATCTGAAAACATTGAGTGTTGTATTTCTGTTAAAAGTTAACAGACAATAGTTATATAGTTTTATAAGAAAAACACAAAACAGAATCAACAGGAACAAATCAAATCCCATTTGGGTTTTTTTTTTGCATTAAAAATGGTCATAATCCAACTAAGAACATATAAATATAAATCTGAATTTTGTTTAAATGCCATTAGCTCAGTGAAGTGTTTTCTTAAATTTGTATTTTAGAAATCCTGTATATTTTGGGAACACAAACACCTAAAACTTATTGTTTTAGATATAGGAAGTAGAGAAAGTAGTAAACACAGGTAATTATCTTAATAAAATGTAAAATTTTGCTTTCTAGGCTTGTTCTTATAAATTTTATCAAAAGCAAATTAATATCTTAAGAAAATCTAATTGTTTTAAACATAGAATCAATGCATTCAATGTTACTTTTAAAACATCATTTGAATAATTCCCTTTGTCTTTTTGGGCTCTGGTGGTGGGGCAAATTTTCACTTGTTCATTTGGCCAGAAGGGCCACCTCTGATTTACCTTGCTGGCATAGCTTTGTGTTTTTCCTTAACACAAACTTTAGACTCTTTACTTTCCTGCTTCAAAACAGATCCAGCTGCAAAGTAGTTTCATTGTTTATATTTCCCTCTGGTGGCCATCCTTTTGGTCTTTTAATCTATACTACCAAGCTCAGTCACAGAAAAAGACTAGGCATTTTTCTTTAGTGTCTGGAGGTAACGTATCCCCTATTCCATAAGATAGAATCTAAGAAGGTGTCAGTGGCCTTGGCAGATGGGTTATTTCCCATCTGAAAGACAGAGGGGAAAAAAAAGCAAAGCATCCTTTTAACTTCTCTTATTGTCTGATTTCCCTGAAGCATGCTGGCCAGGTCCTGAACCTGATTCCCATTCATGCATTTCCATAGGTGGGACAAATCTACTGGATTTATCCATGGTTAACACCAATACATAGAACTTGCACCTATGTTTGACTGTTGGTCACATATACGGATGTGCCCTTTGTGGTTGCCAACTAGATCAAGAGTTGGCACCTATTTTCGACTGCTGATCATATACACATATGTGCCTGTGGTGGTTGTCTTTTATGCCTAGAGCCAGCACCTGTTTTCTACAGCTGAATACATATACACATGTGCCCATGGTGGTTACCTGTGAGACCTAGAGCCAGCACTGCTTCAGCTGCTGGTCATGCATATGTATGTGCCTGTGAGGGTTGCCAACAAGACCTAGAGCCAGCACCTGTTTGAACCACCGGTCACATGTACATATGTACCCATGGTAGCTGCAGTGCGTATTGCTGCTCTGCCTGTGACTTCCCTTTGTTGCCAAAGAGAAGTGTCCTTAGTCTATCTGTGTTTAGTTTTTCCAAGACAATGGCCAGTAAGGAAATGAAACTTGGGATGTATAGCCCAGTTCTTGGCATCATTATATTTCCAGCATGTGGACCAATAAAATCCCCATGCAGCTCTGTCAGCTAAAGATTGTTCAGGAGTGTTTTCTTGGTCTTATAATTATTTTAAAATTTTTAGAGTGCTCAGGTAAAAGAAAGGGTAGTTGTTCCCATCGAAACAATGTATACAAAATTACATATTGAGCCTGAACCCTGATTTATTGCAACTTTTGTTGCCTTTTACTAAATACCCCCCAAAAAAGCCATTCCACGGTATTGTTTTCCTATAATGTCAATAATTTAGGAGCTCATTTAATAGACCTAAATGTTATTGTAGATCCTAAGAAGCCAAGAGTATTTTAAAGCATTAATTACATTCTGTATTTACCCAAGTAATTTAATAATTAAATTATAGATTATCCCTGAAAATCAGGACATCAGATAAATGTCACTAGTGTCTTAAAACATTTTTTCCTGTTACAGAGAAAAACTTCAAAAGCAATGAACATTGTATTTGAACACATCCTACAGAGGCAAACATAATCTTTATTGACTATTTACCTAGGAAAAAAGACATGTTAATAATTTTAAGGCTATTTTTACTTTAATCTCTTGAGCAAATCTTAAATATACTCAGTTGTTAGATTTATTTGAGTCATGTGAACTAAGAGGCATTTGATTTTAATTTTATTTTCTTACTAGACCAAATATTTGGTACTATGTAAACAATATACAGACACAATTCACACATAACACAACAAACAACATCAACAGGTAGCAGACAAGAGAGTTACAGATATTTACTACCCAGAGTGATGCCAAATCTAGAGCTTCCAGAAACCAAAACATATCCTTTCACTGATTTTATTATATGACGCAGACATGGGGAAAACCATGGATGCTTATCTATATATAGAATTCTAGGTTGAAAAATTAGTTTCTTCAGAACTTTAAAGGGTATTACTCTAATGACTCCTGGGTTTCAATATTATTGCTGAGAATTCCAAAGTTAAATTTGTTAGGTAGCTAGCTAGACATTAGCAGATAGAGTCAGCTGGGACAGACTGGAAATTTACATGCAGAGCCTTTCTTATCTTGATCCCCTCCCCTGTGGGAAGGGGGTGGAGATGGGTTTGACTGGGACTGACCAAAGTTTACGTGTAGAGTCTTGCTCACTTTTACCCCCTCCCCGGTGGGAAAAGGGGCAGAGAAACGACACAGAGTCACTAGGGTATAACATGAGAAGAGCAGTCAATCACCCAAATGTTACACATATAAAGAAGGACTATAAGACCCAATACATGGAACCCTCCATGTAGTACATATAAACTCCATGTTATACATATAAAGAAGGACTATAAGAGCCAATATGTGTAACACTCCATGTCACTTTCCTTTCCTGGAAATGGACTGCTCCAGAGCCCATCTCTGGAGTGCAACCCCATTGCCCAGGTTGCCTTTCTATTCCCAGGAATGGCCCATTCCAGACATTTTGTTCCCCTGGAGTGTGACCCTTTCCTGTTTCTTCACAGCCTTTCTCATATGGTGTCTTCACTTACCTAAATAAACCTCCTGTGTTCCCCCTTTGTGCTTTCTGTTTTAATGCTTTCCAAGCAGATAAACAAAGACTGAGGTTGTCTGAAATAATTTTAAGACCTCCCACCTTGCAATAAAATCACTCACAACCACTTATACATTTTACTCCTTTTCTCACTCAGCAAGCCCTACAAACTATTCTCTGATCTTAAATATTTTTGTTCCTATAAGTTTAAAACAATAGTAAAAGGCTTTTCTTTAATCAATGTTCTGGGCATGAAGAGGCTTCTTGAGTAACTTTTGGAAAATTGTCTTGAATTATTTTGTTGAAAAATTTTGGTTCTTTTTTATTTCATTTCTAAAACTCCTAGGATTTGGAGGAATGTTACATGTTAATAGTGTTGAGTCTCTATTCCCCCTAAGACTCTAAGATCTCTGCCTAATTGAGTGTGCTAAATTGGTTATTGATCTTCTATTTCACTTTCCAGTTTCCAAAACACTTGCTGCATTATTGTCTCCTCTTCTCCCGGTTCTCCCAGTTCATACCCCCTTTGTGAAGACATGTCACCATTGAGGTTTTAGTCTATTTCAGATGCATATATCCATGATTCTGTTTTGTCAAGAAGAATATTTAATTTTTTTTTTAATGAGAACTGCTGGGCTTGGTGTTTTAGATATTTCTTCACATTATACTTTTCAGAGTTATAATTGACTCTCATTTTTGTTTACCACACAAGAAATCATTTGTGCTAAAGAAAAGATTATTCTTCATATAAATTAAGTACCCATTTTCCTAATACTCCATGATATCATATATGGTAGATAAGATGCTAAATAAATATATATTATTTATCCTTTATTATATTTTAACGATATATTCCATCTAATCTACTTTATTCTAAGACTTACATTATCATAAATGTATCAATTATATTATATAGCTAGTTTGGGGAAACATATCTTTTATCCAGACAGAAAAGCTATTGAAAATAAGAATGGTATGAATAAGACCGTCTTGATAGAAAAAAAATCTTTTTCAAGACTGAAAAGCACAGATTTGATCACATGGCTAGAAAAGATCTAGGGAGATAATGCAACTTATCAAAACTGACTCAACTGTGTGATTGCAAATCTGTTATAATAAAAACCTATATAACCATAAAACCACAACCACAGATGCATGATTTTTTCCCTGAGCTTTATAATCCTTATATTCAAGAAGGCTTAGATATGTAGTACACCTTGTGGTCATATTAGGAACACTTTGATTTTAGCTTGGTAATTCTCAGTCATATTTAACTGAATAATCAGAGGTGAAAAACTAATATAGTGTTAGTTAAAATCATTGTTATTGATCTGTTATAACTGCATCAAGCTTCACTATAAAAACAATTATAATACAATTTGAGGGAGGGGCAAAATAAATGCTTTGATGAAGGAAAAACTTCACTCATAATAGTTTTTTATTTAAGTCAAGGGCTAAGCAACATGTATGTGGACATATAAAAATGCTTAAAGTTAGTTTTTTAAACTTCAATAAGAAGAATAATGTGAAACAAAGGATCATGTCTAATTACCAAACCCATTAATATGGCTCATATTAAAGAGAGAAAGGATATCTTATTTTCACATTGCTTATTATTTTGAATAAAAGATTTTAAAATTAGTTTTCTCAAATAAAATATGAAATAATTATGTAAGTAAAATAGGTTAGTATAATTACCCTCACATAAAGAGAATATAAGGCTTGGGAAAGCCAAGTTATTTGACAATTAATTTAAGTAATAAGTTTCTCTGCTCCAGTTATTTTTGCAGTAATATTTTTATCATTTAAAATTAAAATATCATATGCATGTGATGGAATAAAAATGCTATTTTCAACTTCTAATTAAATGGGGAATATCCTTTCTTCCACACATCTTAAATGACTAGACATTGCTTAAACTTCATAAAGCAATGTTTTCTTAAAGAGGTTGAAGTTTGTTTCTTGTGAAAGGTTATATTCCAAATATGATTATTGAATTAATCCATTCTAGTGATTCTTCTGTCTTCTGAATCACGCATTATTTTGAAATTTTCTATTGTTGCTTATTACTCAAATCATGTCTAATTTCAAAGCGTGGTACCTGTTATTTTTCGAGAGCCTCAAATCAGTTTTCTTGGGATAAAATGCATTTTTTAAAAACAGTAGAATACATGTTCTTATTGAATAGCAATACAAAATGCAGGTGTATGCTTAAATATAAACATAAAAAGGTATTTAAAATAAGGACTTAAAAGTCCTTGCTCCAAAAATTGTTTCATTAAATTATAACAAATAGGCATGCCTTTAATATTTCCAGTTTAGTTTAGAAAGGTACCATTTAATGGTGACTTGGAGAGTTGTGTTATATGATAACAATGTACTCCTTTTAACCTGTACAATTATTTACTTGTAAGAGTATAACCCTGCCATCTTTAGTACTTCCAATTTTCTCCCTAAATAAAGGAGAGGTGACTAACAGTACATATCAAAGCTGTTGATAGGCTACCCGGATAATAACTAGTAAGAATTGATTTTGTGTCATAGAGAACTGCTTTTCCAAATATCCTTCCACTTTACAGATTAAAGAAAATTTAAAATAGTAGAAATCTTGTCTCTAATGCTGTGTTTTCATGAACCAATCTGAAATATAAGTTTTGTCTATAAATGAAGTTAATATTGTGATGCATTTTTAAATCATTGTGAGGTTAAATATTTAATGGGAATATAATTTGTAAGTCTTAAGATGCTCTCAAATGCAAAATACTGAGAGCAATAATAATAGAGTTCAGAAAATATGCTGATGGTTTCTTTGCAGCCTATAAAAATTCTTATAGGCCACAGTAAAACCAGACTTTAAAATAAGTATAACAGCAGCCTTTACCTATGTATCAGAGACAGAAGCCCCAGAGTCTGACCTAACGCAAGTGCTGATTACAGACCAAAAGGAAAAACATTCTAAATCCCAATCAATTTACAACTTTTCTTTAAATCTACTTATCTAAATTGGCTTCATGAGTTTTCCATAAATATCCTCTCTTAAGACTATGTCGTTTAAAGGTTTTAGATATATTGAGTGCTATAAACATTATACCTTATATATTAGAGAAGAAATTGAAAAAAATAGAAAGTTATAAAAATATTCCATGTAAACCATTTGACAAAGAATATACAGTGTGCATGTCACTCTGTTTTATGAGGACTCTACTAAATCTCTTCCACAATAACCATCTTTGTTAGCTACTTAAGTATTGTCTCCACTCAGATTTCACAAGTTTTCCTTTAAGACTATATATATATATATATATATATATATATATTTCCTTTAAGACTATATATATATGACTATATATAATATATATATATAATATATATACATATATATATATATATATATATATAATATATATATAATCAGCCGAGCAACATAAACAGTGTTTATTCTTCTGAGGAAAAAAATTTCAGAATGCTGTGAAAAATTTAATGAGAAATTTTTCTGCATCATGTAACATTATTTAGCATAATGTTAAACTATAGATATGGAAGAAATTATATCATCCTAAAGGTAATTTGATACTTGGTTGTTCAAATGTTATTTTGGTAAATACTGTGTGTTTTAAGTATTGGTCTATGATACATCCCAAATAATTTATGCACTTCATATCTAAGTATTGTTATAGCTTTGATGTATCCCCTACCATAAATACCAAAATCCAGAATTACATAATGTGGTACATGCAGGTAGTTTGTTTTAGGAAATGATTCTAGTGAGGCAGGGCAGAGAACCTGGGAACAGGAAGGGTTCAATTAAGCCATTCGCAAAAGGAACAAAAACAGGGAAGGTAAATATGCTATGGGGGTAACAGTGACCAGTCAAGGTAACAGTGACCAGTCAAGGACTATGGAAATTTAAAAAAAAAAAAAACCTCCAGCCCTTTCCAAGAGCCAATTCAGGACAACTGGTATAAATAGATTCCAAGAGCAATCAACAGAAAAGTACTGCCAGGCAATTTGAGCTCACCAGCTCCAGGAGGTTAAAGTATATCAACCTGCAAGATAATAATTAAAAAAAGAACTGAAAGTGGGCAAAAGACATTGGGACCCCAAGTCCCAATTATGTCCAATCACAAAAGAGCAGATGGGGAACTACAGTAAGGGATAAAAGCTCACCTCCCAAGAACTTCAATGGTTAATCTCTCGAGGACCCCTCTCCTCTATGTGTGTGGGGGGGTTGTTTTTGTCTTCTATCTTCCATTGGCTTAAAATGAATATTTATACCCTATACCCACCTTTCTATAGTCTGTCAATTAATTTTTTAATTTCGCATACAAGAACCCAATAAAAGGAGAAACTTTGTATCAATAGGAAGAAGATGTGGGGATTGAAGCTAAAACAATAGGAAAGATCATTGTTCTGGGTACTTAACAATTGTGGACAAATGAATTTTAATTCTTTCAGAACATTATGAGAAGCAATGTTGAATCCAGCTTAGAATTTTCTGCTCAATAACAGAATAGGAGAACTTCTATTCAAAGAAGTTAGTTGTCCATAGCCGGGCTTACTGCCATCCATCTCCATGTTAACCTTGCATAAGTGCCAGGAAAATTGTTCCATACATCCTAAGCCTTTAAATCAGAAAAGCTCTACGGCAGTTCAGGTGTGATGATGGGGGAGGTGATATAATAATTTATATGTGAATTACAATAGCTGGAGTAAAAGGTGGAAGATGATGTGAGGCAGAATAAAATGCATCTATGAAACAAAGACTGCATCATAAATAGTCCATGAGATGATAAGTTCCTAAGGGACATAAGGCCTGTTTCATCAGCTTCTTGACTAGTGAAGATTTGCCACATACATGAAATTTTTGTTTCTCAGGTTCTACTCCATCTACTCCATGCTTCTTTCAGATAAATATTTATGTAGTATCATTCTGGTTACCTGCTGAGAGGTTTATATACATTTACTTTAAAACAAGATAAAAGTTTCACTTTCTATCTTGATATTCAACTTATTTGGAAATCTTTTCCTACTCTAATTTTCTAACCTACTTCTGACTTCTCCTTAGTCACCTCTCCCTTCTTTACTTTTCCTTTGCATTCCAGAAGACCCAACTCAAATATCACAGTCACCATCAAATTGACTTAATGCTTTTACCTGTTGGAAAGTGAAAAGAAGTAACATGAGTGTAGTTAGGAAAATAATTCAATTTCATTATCTTGCTGATGGCGAATGATGCATTCTGCCACTTTAATAAATGTGGAAGATAAATACAGAAAATATTTCTCTCCTGTTTCATCATTACCTTCACTGATTTCTAATTTCTAATTTCTAATACCTTTTATAAGATGTCTGTATCCAATTTGTGAAGCTAACATTTAGTATATTTAGTGTAAACTATTCAGAACTGGCCCTGGATATATTTCAATCTTCTAAATAAATAATGTCATAAGCCTTATCCTGCACCATTGTTTTAGAATTTCAGACTACTTGATCCACTAATATAATACTATACATACCATTCCATTTGATCAAGAGAGCGACATTTGAAAATGGAGATGCAAAATGCACAAAAGACTATGAGATGTACTGGTACTAGTATACAGCATATCTCCCGAAGCACTAACTGGTTTAGAGATATATGTACAACCCTTTTGCATGCAGTTGAGGTGTCAGCTTGAGAGTTTCTCTCCTGTGAGAAATGGGTAGTATCCTTTAGGATTTGGTACACACACTAAAGCGATAAAATTATATAGTGCATTGATCCAAATGAGTTGAGTGTATGAGTCTAGGAATTGAAAGAGGAAGGAAGAGTGACCTTGTTCATCATCACTACCATTAATACTTACAAATTTGTGCTTTCTATTCATGTAAACTAGGCACTACAAGAGAACATTTTTTTTATCAAGGGATCCTGAAGAGTTCCAATTACTTTTAATCATGGTACCTCTTGAAAATTTTAGGCTTCTTGTGACAAGGGAAAAGAAGTAAAGAAAAGGAGTCACTGTCTCCCAGCTATAATCACTGACTTGATCATTAGGGAAAAGTACAAATGCTGTTATACAATGTAAGCAAGGAATAATATGTTTGATACTGACATGATCCATTGGGGTGAGTCTTCTTACCCTTTTACATGATTTGGACCTTAAGTAGACAAGGGCAGTGGTCATAAACTCAGAAGGGAAATGTGTCTGGGTCATAACCAGTTAAGTCATGTAACTTTATCTAGTATAACATAGGTATTAATTTAGGATGAAGGAGATTTAGAATGAAGAAGATATAGAGTAATATAAGGACAGTTAATAATATAGAGACATAGCTTTTATAAAGGCAAGTGAATTTAACGAACTATGCAAATTAAGAGATAATAGTGGCATGAATGTTGGCCAGGACAGTGGAAATAAAAAGAAAGGGATGATTCAAGTTACATTTTGAGGGAAATTTTGATCAAGAATAATTGGAGACAGCCAACATCCACAGTGGTAGAAAAGCTTTGTCCCCTTGCTTCAATGGAGATTATATTGATAGACCACCCCAGATCCAGGATTCTCTATCGATTGGTTGATGCCATTTTTGCAGTTGTATTGCAGATAAACTTCACCCCTAATTGCGCTTTTACTCCCTCATAGGTGTTGTTGCCAAGTACACTCTAAGCAAACTTCCTTCATCCAAATCATAATCTCAGAACACAAAGTAAGGCAAACCGCTTTCTATAGCTCTGGCCCTTTTTATTTTGAAACAGGATCTTGCTAAATTGTTGAGGGTCCCGCTGAGTTGCTGAGGCTGGCCTCGAACTTGTGATCTTCCTGTCTCAGCTTCCCAAGTACTGGGATTACAGGCATGCGCCACGACTCAAGGATATGTCATCAGTTTTCTGTAGTGTTCCTTTATGTGTTTTATATTTCTGCTTCCTTAGTTCTCCTGGTCATACTGTTATGATGATGACTTGGCTTAGTTTATTTCACCTAGTGATAGCAGTATTCCATTTTGATGGTATGCTTTTATTTAGCAAACCTAATGAGTACTGTTTACAATGATAGTCATAGACCCAAAAGTCAGCCTTGGTATATTAAATATATGCCAACTTATATCAGTAGGATCTACTAAATTCATTTTCTGCAGCTTCATATTTGATTGCATGTAAAATTAGCCAGTTCAGCCTGTTGATATTATCTTTGACCTTTTTATCTTCCCTGTCCTTAGCATACTCTTATGCACTCTCAGAAAGTGAACTGGTTCTCTCCTGAATTCAGCCATCTTATTGACCCAACCAATCTTGACATGGAAGATTATTTTGCTTTTTCTGATAATAACTTTCTTCCAAATCTTCTAATTAATCTTCAAAAATGTTATGACAAGGTTTGTAGACACATGCTTTCCACAAATGTCTTTTAATTCTGTAAGGAGTGTTATGTAAACAGTGGAATTCATTTGCCCCCTTGGTGTGTGGTACTTTTTAAATTTTTATTTGTTTATTGTTTAATACCCCATAGATTGTCATGCTTTGTCAGACATGAGAAGTTATGCATTGATTTCTGTAGGTCACATTTCTCCAGGTTTCTTATCCCTATGCCAAGTTTTCAATTCCTCTAACTAGTTCTAGACATTATCAAGTATGTTTTTATAGGCATCAGTTGTTTTCAATAGACTCACTATTTTGCTATGATGACTTTTTGTCAGCAAACTTCTGCTTTGTGTCTCCATTTCCCTTCCTACAGCATCTCATTACTCATAAGCGTTTCAAAACTTCACCTCAGAAAAATTTGGTTAAACACTCAAATTCCAGTAACAATTCCTGATTGGTAAGGTACCTCTACTGAAGAGAATCTTTTAATCTGGTTATGTCTTCCTGAACTCAGAAGAAAGCTGGAGAGCAGCTGGAGTAGTATAGTATGTCTAACACAGACACATTCTCCTTCACCAAGTTCTCTACCATCTCTAGGGAAGGTATTTCTGTACAGCCATTACAGCTGCAGCCTTGAATCTCTACATTCCTTCCACCTTCTGCTACGGCCGCCCATTGACAGGACAGATTCCGTGCTCTCCCAGATACCTGATGAGAGCTTCAGGCTTAATTGGGCTTCTGGCCCACCTTGTCCAACTCAGGTTGCTTAGTTCCCTGTATCCACCTCCTCACAACACAGATGTGCTTGGCGACCCACTGAGATTGCTTTGTGTTTTCGAGAGACCAAGCTGTGTAGTTCTGAGAAATTAAAGAAGCATTATTTTATTTTTTTCTCTGCCATGTTTGGGGAGGAAAGCCATCACCTTGAATTGGAAGAATGGAAAAGGGAATTGAGCTGGGGGCATGATATCTGGGGTTCCGGCTTTCTAGCCTGGGTAAGGAGTCCTGATAAACAGAGGTTTCATACAATGATGACTGTGAAGATCTGTAATCTTTTCATCTTTCTTTAGTTATGGATTTATATAACTGGGTATTTTTCAGCATGAAATATCTAAACATTTATATAATAATAATTTTATGTTTTAAAAGTTTATTGTATACCTTGGGCAAAATCATGGTTTTCTGAAAATTGATAAGTTGTAGAGTACAACACACTGCAGTCTCTATGTCAAATCTAAGGAGTTTTTCATGGTTTGTGTTACTGACCTGGATTCTAAGGTTAAAAAAATACTCCAAAGACATGGAATATCAAAAACTAAGATAATGCTGAGTGACAGTTTGATTAGTATTTATCAGGCAGGAAAAGAGGAAAAGGTATATTATTTGGGGCAGAAGTAATTAAGCCTCACTTAGTGTTTCTATTTAAGGTCTGTGAAATGGTATCAGTGATATTAGAAGAACAAAAGAAAAATAGTATTTAGGTAGACATTGATGTCATCTCCAATTTTGTGATCGTTGAAGATAACCAACCTTATAATCTAAGCAGCCAATAGCAAATACTATGCAAATATGTATTGAAATTACTGTTGTAATGAAATCCCTCTGTGGCCCAAATCTGGGAATTTTATAGTATACACTTTGATGCTAGAATAGGTCAGGTCCACAGTAAAACACCAGGGTTCTTATTTAGTGCATTTTTCAAAATCAGTTTATTTTCTTTACTTGTATTTTCTTTAACTCTGTTCATTCTGCTTTGTATGTCTACTTTTTGTTAGATGACAGATGCTATGTGTTAGATAACATTTTTGAGGGAAGATTGTTCTTTCTCTGATCAGTACATATAGTAATAGTTTATTCAGATGTTTGATGTTTTTTAAACAAAATAAACTGCATTTTCAAGTTTATCCCAAGTATTAAGTTTTATAAACATGTATTATTATGGGTGCCAATTTAATGCACATACTTAAACATGAAACTAAAACTAATCATTATAATTCTGATACTTCCAAAGTAATCATATAGCACATTTTTTGCACATGTTCTTAGTTCCCATTTACCTATAAATACAATGAATCTACAATGTATTGTTCAAACTGTGAATCAAAATTTAAGACTAAAAAGGGGAGAAATTGCTGCTCTTAGACAACTGGTATCTAACATGATCCTAGATATAAAAAAGTTATTATGAGTATTTTTAACCAACTAAAGATGTGCATTTATCTTAAGGCTATTCTGTGACCATCCTTTATAAAATAGCATTTCCTATACATACATTCTTCTGCTTCATTCTTTCTATTTCCTTTCTTTATAATTATAGATAACACATATTTCAATAAAATTAACCTATGAAGCACTTTTCTGTTTTGCATATATTAGTTATTTAATAGTTAAAACATCATTGAGAAAGATATTAACTGTGATTAACAAATAGAAATAGACACATGCAGAGGCTTAGTAATGTGTTCAAAGTCATACAGATAGTGTGAGGTAGGGAGTCTGGGGAATGCTGACTCAAAACCCAACAGTCTGCCTCTAGAATTGTGCTTGGAAAAACTGTACAAAATTATTTCTACTTTTATTCAATATATTGTCACTTGGCATATCATGTGTGTGTTTATCTGTTTATTTTCTATCTCTCCCAAATAGGATCCGAGCTATATGAATACAGATTTTTATTTTCACAGCTTAACCTCATTTACTAGGCTACTGTCTGGCCAATAGTAGGCCCTCAAATACTTACAGGATGAGAAAAAAAGGGTATGAGCCATTACTAACTTTCTATCTATATTATTTTATTTTTTACATATAAAGGTTTCGATAACATCATGTTTATAACTTCAGAATCCAGAACCTTTTCCAGTGGGTCCATATGCAAAAACATGAATCAATAATGATACCATGAATTACATGAAACTGAAAAGTAATAGCAAATGGACAACCCAAAGTTAGTATAACAGATTTAGGATGAGACATAAATGAAATAAGCAGTACCAGAATAAAGCAAGAAAGTTCAAAAGTGAATTTATGAGAAAAAGTCAAGGATATCCTTAAGACTTCTGCAACCACAATCCTCAAACTATGTTCCATGTACCTTTTAGCCTCAACAGAGGAATGCATAGGGATCCTGGAAGAAGACATACTTTTCATAATCCTTCTTAAGTTCTGTTTGTAAGATTTTCACATGCATAATATAATAGACTATTTTACATGCAAAATTCATGAATAAATTAAGGTAGATTGTGGGAGTGGGGAAGTGAGCTTAAAATTCTGCTGATTAGGTGACCAAATAAGGTAGATTTGAGACCACTCACAAGTGTCACCTGAAAAAGAAGCCATTTTAAAATGTGGTTGTCTACTGGTATTCCCTTGTCTCCATAACCTTCTCACAAACCCTTTCACAGCCCCACATCAGTGAGGTGATATCTGAGGAGATATAAAAACAACTCTTTATATACTGGATCTAGAAAGCTTGAAGCAGCAGAAACTCTGGGGTCTCTGTTTATGAACTCTTACACCACAGAAGACTTCAGTCTCAGAGTTTGGGGGTAGAAGAGAAAGAGAGACTGCTGGAGAACAAAAGGGATAGACAAAAGGAAGCACACAGAGAGAGAGACAGGGAGAGAGAGAGCGAGAGAGCTGAGGCTGGCCACGAACCCGGATCCTCCGGTCTCCGCCTCCCAAAGTACTGGGATTACAAGAGTGCACCACCACGCCTGGCTTTGCTAATCAACATACTATTGATGTCCACAGATATTGTTAAAAATAGGCCACTCATTATATAACTGTGGAAAAAAATATGAATTTTCTGAAAAACACACTGAAATAAGTGTTTTAACTGAAGTAAAAATTTCTATTTTGATGCTGGTTGGTGCCTGATGTCCATGGAACTTGAGGTAGCATAATGAGGAAGCAGGGAGAGAAGGATGGGACTAGACAGTTTCTTTATTTTTCAGCACTGTGCCTAGACTCAGTTGATCTTTGTGAGAACTAATAGACTAGGTGAAAACTTCTAAACCTGGATGTGAATGTTGCGTAAATTAATCCTAATCTCTCAGAGCCTTAGTTGTCCCATTTGTAAAAGGTGAATAATAAATGTACTTAATTCATAAAGTTGTGTCGAAGATTAAAATATGTATTTAAAATATTTTAATATTGCCTGATAAACACTAAAAATATGTATTATCTTGCTTTTATTTTTATATTGTTGTCTCAAAATGAGAGCCTGCTTTTATATTAGATACAAATAAACTATTTTTCCTACATATAAATAAATGCTTGATATCATGATGAATTGATACAGTTTTACAAAGAAGTTTTTATGCCACAAATCATGTTTCTCTTAAGCTGTCAGTGGAAGAGCCTGCATCTCTTTTTTATCCTAAATTCATTTCATTCTTCTTTCTGATGAATTAGGATAGAAAACATAAGCTGTCCTTTTAACTATTGCTTTCTGATTTTTCCAAAAATAATTTTCTTTTGTATCATTTATATTAAATTATTTTATAATATTATGTATTAATCACAGTATTTTAGCAGTTATTTTTATTTCTTATGAAACTAAGTTCTCAGATATTTAGTTAAAATTTAAAAATGTTTTATTGAACATATTTGTTACTAAAATATTACATATATATTATTTATTTAGTTTATATATATTTTATTTATTATATATATTTTTTAAATCTTTATTTTGGGCAGATTTTCAAAATTCTGTATATAGCTATGTAAGTTTATAACCCTTTTATTGTATCAACTTAAATTTTTACCTTTTATGGCACACATAAGTCCCTTATCCTCAATCTATACATTTATCCAGCATTGGGATAAAATGTGGGATATTTGTTACATTAATGCAATAACACATCCAAGATTCTATTTCAATTCACTGAGTCACAGAATATCTATTAAAATGACTTCTGCTACAAATATTACCCAGCATGGAAGGTTATCAGCCATTTCTTTCTAAAGCTATAAATTTTAAATCTCTTTATGTATATACTGAATAAGAATAAACAAACTTCTAAAAATCATAGTAATGGCATGTCAGAACTACTATACAACTTGCAGATAGAAGATAATGTTTGTAAAAGTGTAACAGGAAGTGTCCTTACTAGGGAATGGTAGGGTCACATGTGCTCTTGGTTCAGATTCTCCCACTTATAATATGGTGTAAGATATTTCCAGCCATGGAGTTTCACCACAACTTCTCAAATGGGCCTTTTTTTGTGGATATTTCTCTGATCCAACAAGAGATTCTCTTTCCTATATCATCCCATTCTAGTAGTATTTACTTCTGTTGTGGCCCAAATCATACTATTTTGTGATTATTGTCTGTTCTTTTCAGATTACTTAATAACTATCTCTTAGAGACATTTCTTAAACCTTGGAGCTTATTACGTTTTCTGGCACAGAGTATACATTTAAAATATTTGTTTAGCTAATTTGTCAGATATTCCTGGAAGAGCATGTGTCTTTAAGGCAACATTTCTTCCAATCCTTCCTTTTTTTTATACTGCTGCAATATACACTATGCCTCTATAACCTTAGCTCCATATTTCAGACAAAAATATTTTGTTAGTAATTAAATGTTAGGTTCCTCAAAAAACTAATAATAGAACTTCTGTATGATCTAGCTATATCACTCCTGGGTATATACCCAAAGAAATCAAAGTCAGCATATTATATAGACACCCATATACCCACATTTATCAGGGCACCATTCTCAAGAGGAATCAGCCTATCTGCCCATCAGTGGATGATGGATAAATAAAATGTGATTATACACACACACACACACACACACACACACACACACAATTCAGTTGTAAAGAATAAAATTGTGTCATTTGCAGGAAAATGTATGGAACTGAATGTCATCATGATAAGCAAAATAAGCCAGACTCAGAAAGTAAAGTTCCACATTTTTTTTCATATGTAGAATCTAGAAAAAAAAAAGAGGGGAGATCTTAGTAAAAGGGAAGGAGATCAGGAGGAGGAAGTAGTGGAGGAGGGGGGAATAGGGAGGGTAGATATAATCAAAGTATGTTAATATACAATTCTAGTTCTATGTAAAGTTGTTATAATGTTTGTGATTTTTTTCATATTTTTGTGTTTAATAGTTTACTTTTAGCATATCTGCTGAAAGGGCTGAAGAAATAAGATAAAATGAATAGTCAAAGGTAGTTCTCAAAAAGCCCATATATGTATTTATATATATGTATACTTTATATATTCTATGATTCTAATAGACCTTTTATAAGTATAAAATAAATGTATATAAATTCCATCTTTAAGTGATATAAGGTGCATTTAATAATTACTCTGTGCCAATAATGTCATTGCTAATATTTGTGATAATATACAACTAGGATGTAAACTTGTATGTACAGTTTCACTTTAAACAGTGAAACTCCTTAAGGAGTTTGTGGACATTTTGAAAATCAGGCTTGCTATTATTTATAAATATAACTCTTGATAGATTAACAGGAACAAACACACTGAAACTATTTACCAAGAATTCAATATCAAACTGAAACCTAACTGTGGATATATACTTAACATGATTGAATTATTTGATTTTTTGATGTTAAGTTTTTTAAGGTCTTTGTATATTCTAGATATTAGCACTCTATCAGAGAAGTACTGGCAAGGATTTTCTCCCATTTTGTAAGCTCTCTTTTCAGACACTTGTTTCCTTGCTTCACAGAAGCTCTTAAATTTAGTGCCATCCCATTTATTGATCCTCATTTTTATTTCCTTAGCTTTGGGAGTCTTATTGAGGAAGTCTCTACCAGTGCCTATATGTTGACTAGTTGGTCCTATCCCCTCTTCTAGTAATTTTGCATCGTCTCTGGTCTGATTTCTATATCTTTTATTCATCTTGATTTGATTCTTGTGCAAGGTGAGAGATTTTGGTCTAATCCTAATCTTCAACATATGGATAGCCAGTTTTCCTAGCACCATTTGTTGAAAAGGCTACATTTTCTCCAGTGTATGTTTTTGGTGCCTTTGTCAAAAATCAACTAACTGTAAGTGTGAGGATTTGTTTCTGTGTCTTCTTGTCTTTCATTGGTCTATGAGTCTGTCTTTGTGCCACTACCATGCTGTTTTTATTATTGTAGCTCTGTAGTATAACTTGAAATCAGGCTTTGTGATGCCTCCAGCATGGATTTTATTGCTGAGAATTGCTTTGGCTATTCTATGTCTTTTGTTTTTCCATATGAATTTTAGGACAGTTTTTTCTAGTACCGTAAAGAATGTATTGGTATTTTAATAGGAAAGTCTATATATCTTAATGATATTTATGTTCTTTTATGTGTGTATATTTCAATTCAGCTCCCCCTCAGGGGATGGTATCACCTACTTCAGGAGCCTATTTAAATAGACAAAATACTTTATTATTAATGCATAGGATTTAAAAACATGATAATATTTTTTCTATAGATTTTGTTTGGAAAGTTTACTTTATGATATCCAAACGTAAGTTTATTCTTGAGTATTAGATCCTGCAGTCTAAATACTGCAAGGTTTAAAATTAAGGAATTTTTCTGTATGTTCCCTGACTTTTTCATGCTTAATGTGAATAAGGAAGTCCTTTGTTATCTGATTTTTCATTCTAATTTTTTTACTAAGCACCACATGGAATCAACCAAGGCACTATGCTTTTCTAGTAGTCCACATTCTCAAAGTAGGTTAGTTAATGTTATTATTAGGATATTAGCTTTTACATCTCATCATTTTGTACTGAAACTAACAATATTAACATTTCATTAACATTTGTTATATTTCCTGTTTACTCCTCTTATTCTGTTTTACTCTGTGTGAATTCTTATGTTGCATGTATCATAGTTCTCCAAAGAGATCCAATTTGAAGACTGGGTGTGTAAAGAATTGTTTTTAAAAATCTGCACAGAAATCCTGTAGGCTGGAGTCAGGATTTGTGCCTGCAATATTGAGACAGAATTTCTCCTTTGGGAAACCTCAGTTTTTGTTCTTATGACCGTTGGACTGATTGAATGAGTTCTACTTCCTTTATCAGAGGTAAGCTTCTTAAAATTAACTGATTGTAGATCTTAAGCACATCTGTAAAATACTTCCTCAGGAATACCTAGATTAGTGTTTGATTAAATAGCTTAGTACTATTATAAGCTAGACAAGTTGACATGTGAAACTAACCATCACATTGTGCAAACTCTTTTTTATCATAAAAGCTATGGAATGGGAGCAATATATTATTTACAGTTTTACATTAATAATTTCAGAATATCCGCTCAACCTTTGAAGCATAGAGCATATTGTAGTTTCTTTGAAATGTAATCTTCAAACACAGTGCAGGGATATAGGATGGCAAATCTTAGATAAATTTAAATCATCCACCTTTCTTATCTCTACATAGACAATAGAAAAAATAAAAATTATACATCCTCATAACCTTAAGTCTTTCTAAGAAATAACAACATTTTTAAAGCTAAGAGTATCACGGTTATATGGAAAGGCTATGAGCCCACAGAATGTACCAGGTGCCTTTTCAAGCACAAAAAAATATATATATTAAGATAAAGATAGTATCTTAAAGCTATCAGGTAAATATAGTAAAATGTAACTAAATGTACAACTACTATTAGGATGATAATACAACTCAAAGGAAGAAATATGTAAATTATTCTTGGACATCAGGTAAAGCTACCAAAATTAGTGACTCTAAAGGATTTTTTTTCCTTTTGTAAATAGCATGTAGAAAAAGGTGGCTTCTAGTTACATAAAAATACATATGCATATTTGTAGGTATGAGAAAATACAGCACTCAAGTAAGCAGTTTAGTATCATTTCTAGAGTTGGGGATGCTCCAAAGCATTGATGGAAAAAGAGCCCTGTTAGATTGAGAGTGGGCCAGCCATTCAAAGACCTTGTATGTTTTGTTTAAAAATTAGAACCTATGGGCTGGGGATATAGCTCAGTAGTAGAGAGCTTGTTTAGCATGTGCAAGGCCCTGGGTTTGACACCTACCACTACAAAATAAATAAATAATAAATAAATAAATACTTGGGTTTTGGGAAAATTATCCTGTTATTATTTTTATTTTGCTTTAAGAATTATCACCAATGTGCTGTGCAAAAATCATATTACCCTTTTGTAGTCAAGATACTTTTGAAATATAGAAAAATTTAATTCCCTTTATTTTTGTGGTTTTATGGTTTGTTGTATTGATAACGTTTGGTTCTTTTCTATTTTTTAAACTTGTATCTACTTTTCTAGTGGGATTTATATTTTCACATGTTATATGATGGTAGTTATCTTTTTTTTTCTACTTTTGACATAGGACACCCTTTAGCATCTTTTGTAAGGCTAATCTTGTGGGAATTCATGAGTTCCTTTAGTTTTGGCTTGTTTTGAAAGATCTTTATTTCTTCTTCAATTCTGAAGGGTAATCTTGCTGGGTATAATAATGTTTGTTGGCAGTTATTTTCTCTCAGTACATGAAATACATCATTCCATGCCCTACATTCCTTTAAAATTTGTGTCTAGGAATTTGCTCTTAGTCCAGTTGCCCATAAATGTGACTTGACATTTTTTCCTATAGACTTCAAAATCCTTTCTTTTTTCCTGTATTTTTGACAATTTGACTATAAGTTGTGGTGAGGATACTTTTTGGTAATGAATATATGGGATTCTATAGGCCTCCTGTACGTGGGTGTTCATATCTTTCCTAAGATTAGGAAAATTTTCTGTTATTATTTTAATCAATAGGTTTTTTATGCCCCTTTGGATATGCTGATGATGTGGACATTTAATCTTTTGATGGTGTCCTAAACATCCCATATACTCCCTTCATTCTTTTCCTTTTCTGTATTTCTATCCAAATGTGGTATTTTGAAAGACCTGTCTTGAAGCACCTATCTTCTTTCTTCTGCTTTATCTAGTTTGTTGTTGAAGCTTTCAGCTGATTTTTAAAATCTGATTTACTAAGCTTTTCATTTATAAGAGTTCTGGTTTTTTTCAGAATCTTTTTTTGACTTTCTTATTCGTATCCTGTGTTGTCTTCCTAATTTTAACTGTTTATCTATACTCTCTTGGATGAGATTGAGTTTTTGAAAAATCATTCATTTAAGTTATTTTTCAGGCATTTAATCTACTCTGATATCTTTGGAATCTGTTACTAGAGCTTTAATCTTTAAGAGGTCATATTACCTTTTTCCATATTTTGGGGGTTCCAATGTTAAGAATTGTACATCTGGTAGAATGGGATGTCATTCTTAGTAAGTGACTTCTCCTGAAGATTTGTTCTAGGGTATCAGTTTATTATGAAATCCTGAATATATTTCCAACTGGGTTCAGTAGTGTAATTTCCCTGGAGCTTCTTAAACTAAGTTAGTTTGGCCACACTGTATACTGTATCAAACTTGGAGAGACCAACTGTCTTTTCAGGTCATGCAAGAGTGGAAACACTCTAGATTCAGGCAGGTGGATATATGGGTGCACCCTTTGTCATTACTCCCACAGTGGGAGTGGTGCCATCCATCAGGTGGTAGGTTTTCCTCGGCCACTGTTGATATTGGCTATGCTTCAAGAATGTATTCTGGTACTGGCTCCTCCAAACTAATAAAGGGTCTGAAGTACTTATTCTCTGACTTAGACACTGGTATAGGTCTGGGGCTCCATGAGCAGAGATGGAGACAAACATCACAAAACCTCCTCTGTACCACTCACACCCAGTCTTATCAACAGTGTGTGATCAGAAAAGGTGTGAAGGTGACCATGAGGGTGCAGTCTTAGCAAAAGTTGGGTTATTCCTCTCTGATGCTACTGTGGCATGCCTGCCCAGCAGCAAGACCTCAGACATCAATAGCTGTGCACACCTAGGAACAGGGCAACAACTGGGGACTTTCTTCCCACTCCCCTCAAATTGTTTCATGTAGTGGTCACCAGATCCAGTGAGAGTGGCTTTCAGCTACAACCAGGTAACATTCTTCTCAGAGGAGTAAGGGAGGAGCAAGGGAGAGTAATGTGGTCAGCATCAGACAAGGTTTCTCTCTGGCCCTTCTTAGGCTGTGTACCCTGTGGCTGCAGCCAGCTTGTTTCAGACAATATCAGCATGCCTCTGTGGGCAGGAGAGCAGTATAGTCTTAGAGTTGTTTCTCTGCCTTTTTAGCAAAAGGTATCTGTGCATGGTAGTGGGATAGTTGTGGCAGCACCTCACAGGCCACCACCTTCACCCTTGACATTATCATGAAAACACATGCATCTGGATACATCTCCAGTCTCAGAGGACAGGCTCCCCAAGCCCCAGTTCTTGAGTATGGTGCTCCCGACTTCCCTCTACATTGCAACACCCATTCCCACAGTGTAGCAATCTCAGCAAGTATGTGTCCAGTGTCCGAGTCACTCATCAAGCCATGTCTTACTCTTAGGCAGGGACTCACTGAGCCAGTGCAGTGGAATGCCTGTGGGGTCTGTAGATGGGAATATGAAAGGGGTTCTGACCCATAGAGCAGCCCAAATTCAGACAGTAGGTCCCTTCTCAGGACAGCTCCTGAATATAGCACCTTGGGGGTTCACTGGGAGATGGAACGAATTCCTGTGCAGACTTCAGGCCTCTTATCTATTTAGGCTATAAGCCTGAAAGGTCTGAAAAACTTTCCAATAGTTAGGATTGCCAGTATCTTGACTAATAGACTTCTAGGACTTTCTGTTTCTCAAATTCTAGTGTTTTCCTGCAGTTACTCATATCAGTACACAGCTATACACCTGTTGCTTTGGTTCTGTTTTGTAGAAAAGCAAGTGAGTGCTGGGCACCATTGTTGAGCCATGTTAAAAGGAAATTTAACATTTTAGAAAGTTTTTTTTTATAAATGGACTAATGTGAAAATGTTTTGCTTGCCAAAATACTTATTTTAACTCACTTCGAAACATGCGACTGAATAAAGTACACTCATACACCACATAACAATGTTTTTGGTTAATAATGGACCACATGTTTGACAGCATATACCATGAAACCTAGATGTATATTAGGATCTTCCATCCAAGCCTATGTGAGCCTATGTGAAGAAATCACCCAAAGGCACATTTCTCAGAATGTATCCTTGTCATTAAGTGTAGTTAAATAGTCTGTGCTTTCAGTTTATGCCCATAAGAACAATTTTATGTGTTACATTTCTAACATACTTTTTCAAAGTTCACTATTGTGAGGTAAAATTAATCCTTATCATCATCATGGTCATTATGACTGTAACCATCTTTAATTTCATAGTTACAGTCAATAGCCAACCTTTAAGCATAATTTCTTTGCTTTTATTACCACATTTACACTTTACATTTTATCAATAGAAGCCAAATCTTAAATGCCGAATGGCGAAATGATTTGTTCAGTAAAATACAGCTGAGAATACAAAATCTAGATAGATCCAGGCTATTCTAATAAGTAATGTACTTCCATTTATGAGGAGTCTAGTCTGCAAAAATTTCAAAGAATTCACCAATATGTTAATAGCATTATTTGTGATGGTATCACCAGAGATTGATCTTATTATTGTTGTTTCATGTGTTTATTATAGTTTTCAGTATTTTTATTAAATTCCTAATTTGAGCAGATGTTTTCCTCATATATGTATGCACATTTATATTTTAATAAGGATATGTTAACAGCAGAAAATTAATTTCTACATCAAAATTAAATTGAAATGTATGCCTTTCAATATATTTTATTTTTAAACAAATTATTATGTAACTTAAATACCCTTATCTTTATTTCTTATGATTTTTAAAGATCTAAGAACTGATTATTATTTTAGATCCATGTTTCCTTGCTTCTTTAATATATATGAAGGCATGCAATGCATTGACCTTATTAATTTAAAGACACAAGTTTTGCTTGCTTCCTTCATTCGAACACTCTTATAATAGAAACATATAGGTAAAAGAAAGGGGTAAATTAGTAGATACATATAAATTAGCTGATCAACACTTTGTTGTGTGTGTGTTAAACTGGATGAAAATCATATTTGTTATTTAATCAGAAATGGTCAAGTCTTTAATGTAAACTCTATAGGATTCTATGTTTTACCTCCTTCATAGCTTTCAGTGTTCACTTCACTATGATACACTGACCAACTCAGAACAGTCATGATGGTGTCCTACATGCTGCGTAACTCAGGTAAGACATGGTTTCTAATGCCCTTGTAGGGTTAGGTCAGTTTAATAGACATGTATTTTCCTGATAACTCACCCAAAAAAATCCAACCAAAACAAAACAATAGAAACAACAAAACCTTCATAATGTTAAAATTACATACTAGACAAAATGGTGTGAAATATGAGTGTAGAAAAGAGTGAAACTAATTCTCACCACTAGATGTAGGTAAGCTGAAATGGAGGTCAGCTTTTGAGTAATCCTATGAAATTAGATAAAATTTCTATGCTTATTCTGTAAAATCGGAATAATATAATACTTCACCAAAAAAACTAATGACTTACAATCATTTTCAACTAAAACAAATGTTATGGTTCAAATGTTCATATTAGATGATATATAGAAGAATGAAAGGGAAGAAGAGGTAAATATAGAAGTACAACCCAGATAGAGCTACTTCACATCAACCACTGTGAATATCATTAGAATTTAATTAACCTCCAAAAGACAACATAGCTACAGTAGTCCATATAATATGATGAACAAACTATCTGTTTTGCTGGCTTTGGAGTTATTAAATATATTAATTTAAATTTCATTAGCAAACTAATAAATAAAATCATGCAGATGTATTAATCTTAGGCATATAGTTAGAACTAAGTTGAGTTGTATGCAAAGAATTTTCAAATACTGACAAGTCTATCTTATAGGCTGCTATACCAACAACAGTTAAACACTTTAGTGCAGCTCTCAAAGGACCAGTTCCCTTTACTGCTTCATTAATATAATTGGAACTAGGACTTATTTAGCTCTAGTGAAATGATTTCAAAGCGGGTGATTCTTTTGTGAGCATCTTGGAATAGCATTGCAGGCAGAAGAGGGATGTTCATGAAAAACACAACCACTGATGCAGGTGAAATGCCTTACAAGTGAGAAAATTAAAAATTTGACACTAACAAGGTGATTGCTAAAGCCCTGCTTTCTTTAATTAATGGTTCTTTTTTCTTTTTTGTTTTCATTGCATCAGTATAAAAGTCATAAGAATAGAACCTAGTGGATTAGCATAATATGTAAAGAGGAAGAATAGTATTTTAGTAAAAGTTTGCACTTCATATTAATATACAATAATATAAATACATGGTCCTGGATTTGAGGGCTCCCTTGATCCAAAGAAGCATAACACATAATGTTTAACTTTCAATGGGTGCTTTGAAAAAAAGTGCTCATAGGGGAACACACTAATTCCATTCCTTTATGTTTATATTCATTAATTATTTTTAATCCTTTCATATTATTTATTGAATTCCTACTATGTACCAAGGATTACTGTGTAGGAACCATGATAGATACTTAAATCTTTTTTCTCCTTCTTCCACATTTTTCTACCATGTGTACTGCTAAAATATTTTAAGCATATATACATATTCTGTCATATATATGTAAATACACATACTTATAAATTATTTATTTATTTATTTTGGTGCTGGATATTGAACCTGGGGCATTATAACTCTGAGCTACATCCCCTGCCCTTTTTGCTTTTTATTTTGCTGGAATTGCAGGCATGTACCACTACACCTGGCAAATTATTTAAAGAATATAACATTATGTAATATGTTATATGAATATATCTATAATAATACATATGGTATTATATAACTTATAGATACAATGTGATAAATTTAGTAATAAATATATGCAAATATGAATAAATAAATATATATTTACATATATTTATATGAAGAATTTACATATATTATGTTAAAGAATGCCCAAAATTATGAGTAAGACAAACTTATAAGTAAATAAATGCATTGCAGAGAGATAGAAATTAGAAAATTACAGGAAAGAGTATATTAAAGAGGAAGACATTCATTCAGTGAGGACAAAATTAAATCTGCATCTCATTTTGTAATGAAATGTATGTAGAAGTTCAACAGTAGCAAATGGAAAGAGGCTTTTTTTTTTTGGTTTGGTTATCCCAAAGAATTAGAAAGAAAACAAGGAATCACCACAATCCCAAAAACAACAGAACTCATCAACTCAGAGTTGCAGAGAATGCCAGAAGGAGAATTCAGAAGTTTAATAGTAGATATGATAGAAGATTTCTGAAAAGAGTTCAGAGAAAGCCTGAAAGTATAGAAAGATAAAATCAACAAATAAACTAATACCCTGAACAGGAACCAAAAAGAAGCTCTGAAGGAAGTGAAGGATGCAATAAATGAAATGAAAACATTAATACAAATAATCAATGGTAAACTAGACCACATGGAAAACAGAATCTCACAGATGACCACTACAAAAATGAATGCATAGTATATAATTTAGAAAAATCAATTCACAGCATGAGCTGGACATCCACAAAATATGGGAAAACTTTAAAAGAGCAAACCTAAGAAGAAAAGGCATAGAAGAAGGTTAGAAGCTGAAACCAAAGGAATAAAAAAAAACTGTTCTGAGAAATGACATCAGAGAATTTCCTAAACACAGAAAGCAATGTCAAAACACAGGAACAGAAACATATAGAACCCCTATTACACAAGATCAGAGAAAAAGTTCACCACACCACATAATAATCAAATTGACTAATGTAGAAGCCAAAGAGAGAATCTTAACTGCAGTGAGAGTAAAAGATCGAGTGGTACTCAGAAGTAAAACAATAATGATCACTTCAGACTTCGCAAACCAAGTCATGAAAGCCAGGAGGGCCTGGAATGACATATTCCAAACTCTGTAAGAAAACAACTTCCAGCCAAGATTACCCAGAAAATATATCAAATCTAACATAGAAACAAAAATCGTCCATGAACAACACTAGAGAAAATACTGAAAGTGATAAATTGCAAAGAAGAAATTTACAAAAACCAAAACCAGAGAAAGGAATATTTCCATCACACAAACAACTAAGCAAAGAAGAATACTACCTCAAACAGAAGTTACAACTCAAAATGTTAGGAATTAAAAATCATCTCTCAATAATCATGCAGAATATCAATGGCCTCAACTCCCCAATCAAACCAAATAAGGTGTCAAAACTGATTAAAAATAATAATCCATCCATATGCTGTCTGCAAGAAACACCTTACAAGTAAATATGCTCACAAACTAAAGGTGAAGGGCTAGAGCAAAGTAATCCATGCTAATGGAACTTGAAGACAAGCATAGGTGCCAACTCTAATATCAGACAAAATCAACTTCAAGCTTAAACTTAAGAGAGAAAGCAGGTCATTTTTTACTGGTAAGAGGAACAATCCAACAAGAGGATATAATGATAGTCAACATTTATGCTCTGAATATAGGTGCAACAACATTTATAAAACAAACTCTTCATGATATTGTCTCACATAGATCCCAATAGCATTATATTGGAAGACTTCAACACTCCTCTCACACCATGAGATGAATCTTCTAGAAAAAAGATCAGTAAAGATGTCTCAGACATAAGGAACACCATAAACTAAATGAACCCTATAGACACATACAGAATATTCCATTCAACTACAGCTGAATACACATTATTTTCAGCTACTCATGGAAACCTCTCCAAAATAGAACATATCCTAGGCCACCAAGCAAGCACTAGCAAATTAAAAAAAATGTGACATAACCCTTTGCAACTTTTCTGATGATAATAATGATACTAGAAATCAACTATAAGAAGACCCAGAGAAACTTAATAAATAGATGGGGACTGAACACCATACTGCTGAGGTAAGAATGGTTAATAGAAGAAATACGAGGAGAAATAAAGAAATTCCTAGAATCAAATGACAATACAATACAACATATCAAACTCTCTGGGACACTTTGAAGGCAGTATTAAAAGAAAAATTCATAGCACCAAGTGCTCACATAAGAAGAATAGAAAATCACCAAGTAAATAACCTAATGAAACACCTCAAAGCCATTGAAAAGTATAGTCTAATCCCCAAGCCAGTAGAAGACAGGAAATCATTACAATGAAAGCAGAAATCAATGAAGTAGAGAACAACAAAAATCAACAAAACCAAAAGCTGTTTTTACAAAAAAAGAATAAATAATGTAGATAAGCCATTAGTCAACCTAACAAAAAGAAAGATAGAATCAACCCAATTTACTAAATTAAGAGATGAAAAGGGTGGTATTACCACAGACAGTGCAGAAATCCAGACAATTATCAGAAACTACTTTGAAAAACTATACTCCAACAAAATGGAAAACCCAGAAAAAATTGAAAAATTTCTAGACACATATAACCTTCCTAAATTGAATAAAAAAGATAAAGGAAAATTAAGCAGACCAATAGCAATCAAAAGAATTGAAACAACAATAAAGAGCCTACCATCAAAGAAAATCCCAGGTATAGATGGTTTCCCAGCCAAATTTTATAAAAGCTTTATAGAATATCTAATCCAAATACTTCTCAATATATTCCATGAAATAGAAAGATACAGGACTTTCCCAAATACATTCTACAAAGCCAGCATCACATTAATACCAAAACAAATGAAGACAGCTCAAGAAAGGAAAACTAAAGTCCAATATCATTGATGAACTCAGATGCAAAACTTCTAAACAAAATACTAGCAACACGCATTCAAAATCATATCAAGAAAATTATACATATGACCAAGTGGGTTCATTCCAGGGATACAAGGCTGGTTCAACATATGAAAAAAATCCAGTAATTCACCACATAAACAGAACTAAGGACAAAAATCACATGATCATTTCAATGGATGCTGTAAAAGCATTTGATAAAATCCAACACCCATTCATGCTAAAAACACTGCAGAGAATCAAAATAGAAAGAACATACCTCAAGATCATAAAGGCAGTATACAATAGGCCACAGCCAACACCATAATGAATGTGGAAAAACTACAAGACTTCCCTTTAAAATCAGTAACAAGACAAGGATGTCCACTATCATCACTCCTTTTATTTTCTTTTTTAATATGCTTTTATTGGTGCATTATAATCTCATATCATAATGTAAATCATGTTGACAGTGATATACATGCACATGGCACTTGGTGCCCCACTCCCCTGGCTGCCTCTCCATCTCCCCCCTTCCCCATGCAGAGTACTGAGATTGACATTGGTATTTTCACATTTGTACACATAGCTGATGATAGTAATTCCTGCAATGAACCTCATTATTCCTCTTCCCTTAGACCACCTTCCTAGCTCTACTGAGGCTTCTCCTCCATTATCTGGAGTCCCTCTACTATCCCAATTACTCCCAGCTTTTGCATATTAGAGAAAACATATGACCCTTCACTTTCTGTAACTGGCTAATCTCACTTAACATACTCTTCTCCAGGTCCTTACAGTTTCTTGCAAATGACATAATTTTGTTCTTTATTGCTGAGTAGAATTTCATTGTATGGATATCCCATCATTTTGAAATCCATTCATTGATGGATACCTATGTTGGTTCCATAATTTGTCTATTGTGAATTGTGCTGCTATGAACATGGGAATGCATATAATACTGTCATTCTCTGGTTTCAAACCCTTTGGAAAGATACCCAGGAGTTGTATATCCTAGCTGGAATCATATAATGGATCCATTCTCAGTTTTCTGAGGAATCTTCACAGTGATCTCCATCACAGTTGAACTAATTTGCAATCCCATCAACAGGGTAGAAGAGTTCCAATTTCCCCACATCCCCACCAACATTTATTGTCTTTTGACTTCTTGATGATTGTCATTCTGATTGTGGTTAGATGGAATCTCAGTGTAGTTTTGATTTGCATCTCCCTGATTGCTAATGGTGTTGAACATTTTTTAATGTATCTATTGGCCATTTGTATCTCTTCTTTTGTGAAGTGACTATTCAAGTCAATAGCCCATTTCTTGATTGGGTTTTTTTTAGTGTAAAGTATTTTAAGTTCTTTGTATATTCTAGATATTAGTCCTCTATCAGAGGGATCACTGTCAAAGATTGTCTTCCATTCTGTAGGATTTCTCTTTAGAATCTTGATGGTTTTCTTTGATGAGCAGAAACTTTTTAGTTTAATGCCATCCCACTTTAATTGTTATTTTGATTTCCTGAGCTTTGGGGATTTTGTTGAGGAAGTTTCTCCCTGTGCCTATTTGTTAGAGTGTTGAACCTATGCCTTCCTCTAGTAGTTTCACAGTCTCTGGTCTAACTTCCATGTCTTTGATCCATCTCAAGTTGACTCCTGTGCAGGGTGAGAGGTAAGGATTTAGTTCCATTTTTCTATAAATGGATAACTGGTTTTCCCAACACCATTTATTGAAAAGGCTGGTTATTCTCCAATGTATATGTCTAGCACCTTTGTTGAAAATCGATTGGCTATATGTGTATGGATTTATTTCTGTATCTTCTATTCTGTTCTGTTGGTCTATGTCTCTGTTTTTGTGCCAATACCATGCTGGTTTTATTACTATAGCTTGGTAACATAATTTGAAGTCAGGAATTGTGATGTCTCCTGCATGGTCTTATTGCTGATAATTGCTTTGGCTATTCTGGGTCTTTTGTTAGTCCATATGAAATATATGACTGATTTTTCTAGGTCTGTAAAGAATGGCATTGGTATTTTGATAGGGATTGCATTGACTCTGTAGTTCACTTTTGGTAGAATGGCTATTTGGATAATATTTATTCTGCCTATCCAAGAGCAGGGGAGCACTTTCAATCTTTTAAGATCTTCTTCAATTTCTTTCTTTAGCATTTTATAATTTTCATTTTACAGGTCTGTTACCTCCTTGGTTAGGTTTATTCCAGGGTATTTTATTGGTTTTGAGGTTACTGTGAATGGAATTTTCTTTATTTCTTTCTCAGCAGATTCATAGTTGGCATATAGAAAAACTAGTGATTCTTTAGGTTAATATTGTATCCCAATACTTTGCTGAATTTGTTAATCAGCTCTAGTAGTCTTTTGCTTCGGTTTTTTTGGTATTCTAAATATAGAATCATGTAATCAGCAAATAAAGATAATTTTAATTCTTCATTTCCTATTTCAATTCCTTTGATATCCTTCTCTTGTCTTATTGCTCTAGAAAGATTCTCAAGGACTATATTGAAAAGGAGTGGTGATGGTGTGCATCCTGGTTTTGTTTCTGATTTTAAAGGGAATTTCTGCAGCTTTTCCCCATTCAATAGGATGTTGGTTTTGGGTTTATTGTATATTGCCTTAATGATGTTGAAGTACATTTTTTTTCTATTCTGATTTTCTGCAGTGTTTTTAACATGAAGGAGTATTGGATTTTGTCAAATGCTTTTTCAGTGTCTATTGAGATGATCGTGTGATTTTTGTCCTTAGTTCTATTATTGTGGCGAATAACATGTATTGATTTGCCTATGTTGAACTAACATTGCTTTCCTGGGATGAAACCAATGTGGTCATGGTATACAATTTTCTTGATGTGGTTTTCAATGAACATGGCTATTATTTTGTTTAGAATTTTTGCATCTATGTTCATCAATGATATTTTTCTTTAATTTTCTTTTCTTGAGATATCTTTATTTGGGTTTTTTTATTAAGGTGATACTGGCCTCATAGAAGGAGTTTGGAGGAGTTCCATCTCTTTTAATTTCATGGAATAACTTGTGAATAATTGCGTTTGGCTCTTCTGTAAAGGTTTTGTAGAATTCAGCTGGAAATCTCTGAACCTGGTCTTTTCTTTTATTACAGGCTTTTTATTGCTGTTTTTCTCTCTCTTTGCTTGCTATTGGTCAGTTTAGTTTTTCTATATCTTTGTTCAATTTAGGTAGGTTGTAAATGTCTAGAAATATGTTGATTTCTTCCATGTTCTCCAGTTTATTGGAATATAAATTTTCAAAATAGGTTCTGATGATCCTCTGGATTTCCCCATTGTCTGTGGTAATGTCTCATTTTTCATTTCTGATTTTAATAATTTGGGTTGATTCTCTCTTTCTTTTGGGTAGGTTGGCTAGGGGGTTGTCAATCTTGTTAATCTTTTCAAAGAACCGGATTTTTGTTTTGTTGATCCTTTGTATTTTTTCTCTATTTCATTGATTTCTACTCTGATTATAATTATCTCCTTTCCTCTACTGACCAAAGTCAGTAGAAGGATTAGACTGTTCCTGTTTTTCTAGGTCCTTGAGGTGTGTCATTAGGTAGTTTATTTGGTGAATTTCTCTTTGTCTTATGTGGGCACTTACTGCTATAAATTTTCCTCTTAATGCCTTCAAAGTGTCCCATAGATTTTGGTGCATTGTGTCTCTATTTCCATTTAATTCCAGGAAATTTTTATTTCTCCTCTCATTTCTTCTCTGATTCAGTCCTCATTCAAGAGTGTATTATTCAGTCTCCATGTATTTATGTAATGTCTTTTGGTATTCCTGAGCAAAATGAAGAAAATGAATAATTCACATGAACAAATCTTCTGTTTTAAAATAAAAAAAAAACTTTAAGGATTTTCCTTGAATTGGAGTAATGATTTGAAATCATAATTACTCAAATTTAAGGTATGAAGGATAGAAACTCCTTAACACTGCTCACTTTAAAGAAAGCATAAAGTAGATCAGCAATCAGTAATAGTCCCATTTCATAGAGTTCACATGAAACATCATCTTTCAGACACTCACACACACCCTTTTCATTCAGTCAATCCAACCAAATACAATAGAGGAATATCTTAGTAGAAGTCAAACAAAACTTAGCAAGGATTTTATAGATATTTTATACCCACATCTTGTTTTGTTTTATTTCCTTAAAATGCATACTAATTGTACACAAATTTAAAACTATAAGTCATGCTTGGTGGCACACTTCTGTAATCCCAGTATTTGGGAGGCTGAGACAGGAAGATTGCAGGTTCCAGGACAGTCTCAGCAGTGTAGTGAGATTCCCAGCAACTGACGAAGACCCTGTTTCAAAACCAGAAAATAAAAATGGCTAGGGTATAGCTAGAAGGTAGAACACTCCAGAGTTCAATCCCCAGCACCCCTCACGAAAAAACTAAAATTACTAGATGTGGAAAATTAGTTTCCTTTCTTGTGTTTTTCAACTCTATTAATAGCTCCCTAAATCAGATAGCAACTATTTTCTCTTATTATTTTAGCAATAGTCATTGTAAATAAAAGTATACTGTATACATAAAATTGTTCAAATAATAGGTTTTTAACACTTGACTACAAAAAATTTATAAGTTGATGAGGTGATGGATATATTAGTTAGACTGAATGTCTCTACAATGCATCATAGATCAAAACATCACATTGTACCCCAGAAATATACATAATTATTATTGGTCATCTAAAAGTATGTTAATATACCTATTCGTTTCATATACAGCATACTGCATACCTTGACTTTTACAAGTATAATTCTTGGAGATCAAAAACATATATATAAATACACACACACACACAAACACACACGTGTGTGTGTCGCTTTATTTATATGTGTGTGTCATTTTATTTATTTATTTATTTTTGTCTGTTTGTTTTAAACAGGGTCTTTCTAACCTCCCCAGAACTGGGATAACAGACATGTGCCACCATGCTTGACTCTGTCACTATTTATTTATCAGTCTCTGTCAATAGACATTTCAAATGTCTCCTTGTTCTGTAAATCTTAAAATGAATAGCCTTCATCACCCATATATTAATGTGGGTAATTTCATATTTTCTACATTGTTAAGTCTCCAATATGGCCTCTGATTCTTCTCTCCAAGATTACTTCATTGCAGGGAGAATGAAGAAGGATGTTTCACAGTTTTAGCAAAGAGAAGTGGAAAATGGATTTAAATACATCAAATGCTGATATTCCATCTAACTCCACTTAAAAAATGTACTGAACTCTGTATAGCTATACTACTATACAGAGAATGTGTAGTAGTAGAAAAATATAGTAGCAGGCAAGCAGTTCCAGGGAATGCAGTTACCGATTGGATTATCTCAGTACCTTAGATTTGATTGAGATGATAGCAAATGTCATGGGGGACAAAAGCAAGCAAGTCAATAAAAGAAAGATAATTGGAACAATATTTGCATATTAAAATATACCTATAACTAGAAAATATCATGGTAAGTGAGATCAATCAGTTTCAGAAAGTCAAGGGTAATGTTTTCTCTCATATGTGGAAGCTAGAGAGAAAATAGGAACCAAAAGGGACTTTAGATAAATGAGGGGAGAATAGTGGAAATGGACTGAGGGAGGAGGGAGGGGAAAGGGAAAAGGATTCAGGAAAGAAATAGCTCAAATAATTATATGCCTATATATGAAGGTGTCATTACCAGTTTTACTACCATATAAGGGAGAAAATAGGAGAGACCAGGGTCAGATGTGGGGGGAAATATACCAAGTAATGTGTGTATGTATGCTTTTATTGCTTTGAACCTCACTGTGAGGTATAATTAAAATGCACTAACAAAATATAGTTTAAAAAATTTCTGGAAAGTATTCATCATTTTAGATGCCATTAAGAACATTTGTGATTCCTGAGAGGTCAAAATATCAACTTTAAAAGAACTTTGGAAGAAGCTGATTTTAACCCTCATCATGGCAATGAGCCTTTGGTGGAGGAAGTAACTACATATTTTGTAGAAATAGCAACAGAATTGGAATTTGAAATGGAATCTAAAGATGTTACTGAAGTGCTGTAATCTCCAGGTAAAATTTAACAAATAAATAGTTGTTTCTTACAGTTAGATGAGCAAAGAAAGCAGTTTCTTGATAAGTAAAATACTCTATATGATGATACTGTGGACATTGCTGAAATGACTAAAAGGGATTTAAAATATTACATATACTTAGTTGATAAAGCACTAGCAGCGTTTGAGAGACTTGATTCCAGTTTTCAAAGAAATTCTACTTTGGGTAAAATGCTACCAAATAGCACTGCATGCTATGGACAAACCTTTGGTTTTTTAGAGTCAATTGATAGAACAAATTTCACTGCTGTTTCATATTAAGCAATTGCCAAAGCCATATATCCTTTAGCACCCATCACTCTGATCAGTCAGAAGCCATCAATAATGAGGCAAGACCATCCAACAGTGAAAATATTATGAATCACATAATCATTAGCATTTTTAGCAATTAAGTATTTTTAAATAAGATATGTAAAGTTTTTAGACAATGCTATTGCACACTTAACAGACTTAAATATGATGCAACATAACTTCACTGCAAACTATGAAACAAACGAAAAAAAAATATATATATATACACACACATACATCACAGGTAGTCCATGTGTTAAATGTTTTTAAATACAGGAAGAAAATTAGAAAATATTTAGAAATTAGTGCATACAAAACATGTAGGGTTGAGCTAAATTATTGCCTTGAGGAAATCTATAATATTAATTACATATGTTAAAAGTCATTTAAATATGCTCCCTTCTCAATAATGTAGATTAAAAACAGCAAATTAAAACCAAATATCAGAAAATGAAAATAAAATGATAATCAATTGATGGGGAGGCTTTCAGGTAAAAGCTTCTGGCCATGTATGTTGGCACATACTTGTAATCCCAGTACTTGGGAGGCTGAGACCGGAGGATCCAGGTTCACTGCCAGCCTCAGCTACCTAGTGAGGCCCTCTGCAACTTAGTGAGACCCTGTTTCAAAATAAAAGAATAAAAAATAGGGCTGGAAGTGTAGCTGGGAGGTAGAAGCCCCTGGGTTCAATCCCCAGTACCAAATAATAATAATAATAATAATAATAATAATAATAATAAATATAGGGCTGGGGGTGTGTATCTCAGAGGTAGAATGCCCCTGGATTCAATCCCCAATACCACAAGAAAAAAATTTAAAAAGCTTCTGTACAGCAAAGGAAACAATCAGGAGTTTGAGGAGGATATCCTATCTACAGGATAGGAGAAAATCTTTGCTGCCTACTCCTCTGGTGAAGAACTAATATCTAGGAAACAAAGAACCTAAAAAACTTAACACTAAAATATAAACTCAGTAAAAAATGGGAAATTGAACTGATAGACACTTCTCAAAAGAAGAAATATATATGGTCAATAAATATAGGAAAAATGTTTGGCATTATTAGCAATTAAGGAAATCCAAATCAAAACTACACTGAGATTCTATCCAAGTCTAATTAGAATGACAATAATCAAAAAGTCTAACAGTATTAAATGCTGGTAAGGATGAGGGGAAATAGGAACACTTATACATTTTTGGTAGGATTGCAATTTAGTATAGCCACAATGGAAATCAGTGATACTGTTTGTAGCGATGCTGTGGGTTCTTGTTT